>LKNJ01004831.1:0-28027 GCA_002120245.1 Maccullochella peelii | reverse complement strand
TTTTGCCCAATGATGCCAAAAAAATACTGCCTACCCCACCTTTAACAGAGTCTTAACACAAATATAGTCTGAGTACTTTTCAGCTACATTATTACTCCTCACACATCCTTCCACCCTCACTGTCCACTTATAGATTTTGTTCATTTTTATTTCCATTTAAAGCCCTCTCTATCCCTCCATGCCACTGACCTGTGCTGGAAGAAGGTCTCCAGGGACTTGCAGACTGTGTACCTCTCCTGGATGGTCAGCAGGTGCTCCAGCTGCTGGCTGAAGGTCCGCCCGTGGACTTTGATGCTCGGTGGAAGAATCTCTGCCACCCACTGCAGAGAACTGAGGGCTGGAGACCTGGACAGCAGGCACAGTGGAAGATTAGCATTATTTTTCCATTCATACATTACTAAAGTATTCTCCTTGTGTTTTGCATCTTTATTCAAAAAAATGCAGTGTCACTTGACAGAGGGGTCTGAGCTGAAGGTCAGCTGCCCGAAATGTCAAATCAAAATGTCAGGTTTGTTGGTATGTATTGACCTGGAGCGTGGTAATGTGGTGGGGGCCAGGCTTGGAGATTCTTCTGGGTCGGTTTGTTCTGAGGAGTAGTCAGACGGACCCTCCTCCACCACCAGAGTGGGCATTGCCCCACTGCCTTGCAGCATGGACACCACCTTCTCATGGGAACAGTTCCTACAAAGAGAGAGCGGACTTGAGAGGGACAGAAGTAAATGATGGAGAGTCGATGGAGCTATAAAACAGATGGATTGGAGTAATGAAATCTACAGTACTGCATGACTTCTAACAAACGGAATATTGTAACATTGATTGGTTGAGATGATTTGCTGGAATTATAAATTGTTATTTTATGCATATAAATAGATAAAAAGAAGGTAAGATTTCCTAAATGAGACTGGTAAAGTAGGTAATGAGAAAATAATACATTTTCACAGAATCTTGTAAAATCGTGCAAAAGATACATAATCACTAAGACTAAGAAACAAAATAAAAATCTAAATTTGCCAGAGAAATTAATACCAAGCCAAATATTTACACTGTGAACTGCATCAATTCTTTGCACTGAATTTGCCCAGCAATGTGGTGACTCCTCTACGAGTCCTTGTAAGACTCAGTTCCCACTTACATTATGGTACAAAAAGTGAGAACACCGTATTCTTTACACGAGATACTGTACTGACAAGGTGTCCAAGCCGCAGTGCTGCACTGTATGATTTCAGCAAAGTAATTCACCTCAGTTGTAACAGAAGGATGAAGATGACTGGATAGAGGATTCTTACAAGTTTTAATGTACCTGAGGTGAGTGTTTATATTAATATTAAACACTTTCCACGTTTCTGTAGATGACATACACCATATGCTCACTTTGTAAACACGACACTGAAAACTCCCACATATCTTGTACTTGTGTATTTTCTTTCTCTCTCCAGCAAACAACTCCTACTGATTGGTGATCACCTCCTACTGCTGCAGTACCGTGTTATCAGGGAGAGCGGCAAAATTATACAGCACCAATCAAATCAGTACATCAGGCAGCCATGGGAACAGCTCTGCGATTCTTCTTTCACATCAGAATGGCAGAATGAGTGATATTGTTTCTTCACACAGCACTGGATATACTGGCTGATATATTGGCTGATATACTGTATTTGCTGAGCTCATATGGGTACAATCCAATTTCATTCACGCTGAATTTCTTATCTGCACTCCCACGCTCACTTTCTGAAAATCCAGAGGCAGAAGGTCAAAAAGTTGTTAAGTCCACACAAGAAGGATGACTACTCCCACAAGAAAAGTTCTGTTTACATAAAGGCTGTGTTCACGTGCATCGCCCCATACATATGTACTGTACCTGCACAGACACATATGTCAAGATTAAAGGAGAATACAGTATAAGAAAGAGTAGTTTGACATTTTGGGAAATACACTTATTCCCTTTCTTGCGGAGTTAGATGAGAAGATCAATACCACTCATGTTTGTACGCTAATTATGAAGCTACACTGGCAGCAGATGGCTTCTCCTGGAGAAAAACAAGCCCTGATATCTCTAAATATACTGCCTAAGTTCAAGAACTTGGACAGTAGGCAAAAACAAAATACAACTACAAGTGCTAATAGTAATAATAATGTTATTCATTAAAGACAAACCTCATGTCCAGTCCATTGAGGAAGAGGATACGGTCGCCTGGTTTCAGTCCACATTCCTCAGCAGGACTATCTGAGAGGGTGACAAAGATGGCAGAAAATCAAACATCAATAGGAAACGTTCCTGGCACAACCGCACCAGCTAACAAGGTGCAGCGAACAGATGGGCAGAACGGGGGAAAGATGGTGACTAATGTGAAGCTGTCAATCTGTGTATGGCATCCAACAAAGCCCATCAACAAACGAGGTGATCTCCTTGCTAAATCTCATTACGTAAGGAAACAGTGCTGTCAAAACAATCCCCGGTGGAGTCAGTTCTGACTGCACTGCACCCATCCACCATCGCCTCCTCATCTGTCTGAATCTTCCTCACATTGAATGTCATGTCATCTTTTTTTTACCAAAAAGTTTGAATACAACAAACTCTTCATGTGATAACATAGTGTGTGCAGGTTTAGGCACATTCACAGGCCACGAGGCAGACTTTAAATACACAGAGTTTGCGGTTTCCTGGTTATCAGTAAAGGATCTGCGTTCAGATCACGATGAGAAACATGCCATCCACCCCCACTATCTCCATACCAACCTCCATAAGGCCCACTGAGTCAGTCCGCTCTGGTCGATGGTGGGAGATGATGGTGGGCGGGAACAGTGCTGTCATCATCAAATACATACACATAACACACACACACACACACACACACACACACACACACATGCATACACCTCCCTCCTCACAGAGGAACCTGGCAAATTCCCTCAACAGTAACTTCACAGCCTCTCTTGTCTGCTACTTTTATTTGAGAAAGCAATAACAGTTAATTAAATAACCTTTTACTGCAGGAAGTTTAAATAATCAAAGTAATTAAAATGTTCACCAAAAGCTCTTAGTAGCAATTACCCCGACAAATATTACAATAACAACACATAACAGTGAGTTAAAATAATCTCTCTGGTAAAAAGCAGCTAGTCGTATTTTATCCAAAACTTCTTTCAGCAGTGGAAATAGCCCAACTGCAGCTTCAATGACCCTACTGATTACAAAATACAACAATAAAAAATTATGCACCTGACCTAAGGGAACCAATAAATAGGGCTTTGTAGTTATTCCATGTTTTGGTGTAAATGTATAAAGAAAAGCTGAATCTGAATCGACACCAGATGCTAGAAAGACCAGTAAGACTGGACCATAAGAACAATTCAATAACATTAAAGCAATAGCTTGGCATTTTGGGAAATTTGCATATTCCCTTTTTTGACTACAGTTAGATGAGAAGATTTATACCACTCTCATATCTGTCCACCCAATATGAAGCTATAGCCAGCAGCCTGTTAGCTCAGCTTAGCAGAAAGACTGGCTCTGTCCAAAGATAACTAAATCTGCCTACCAGCACCTCTAAACTTTACTAAACACGTTTTATTTGTTTTTTTTAATCTGTACAAAAACCAAGGCATAAAAATGACAATTCGAGGTTTTTAAGGGGGTTATGTTGAGAAATAGTCCTGCCTAGTCATTTTTACACTTAAGATGTAAAAGTACAGATCACCAAGATATATATACATGTTAGTTAGTGAACTTAAGGGGTGTTGGTAAGTGGATTTTGTTACCTCCGAACAGAGCCAGGCTAGCTGTTTGCCTCTCTTTCCAGTCTTTATGCTAAGCTAAGCTAAGCGGCTGCTGGCTGTAGCCTCATATTATATATATATTATATATATTATTATATTATAATCATATTATAACTATATCTTTGGTAGTTGATCTACCTTTTATAGGTAGGAGATTCAAGATTTATACCTGGCATTACTTGTATGCTAAATCATAAGTTAAGTAACCAAATCATACATCATTTACTCCCTGAATGTAACTGTGTAGTGCTGCCTGACTGCTCCAAGGGTCTGTTACTGCACAGCACAGCCTGTAGTGTTTTCCTCTTAACATTTCATTGGTGACTCAGACAAATCCACTTCCTGGTACACTCATAGTCACACACACAAACACCTTCAACCCCCAGCGGCTGGCACCACAACAGACTCACCCACATAGAATAGATCCACCCCCTCCTCGCCAGCCAACACAGAACAAGGTTTGGGTCAAACCACCACACACAGAGAGGAGGCATCTATCGGGACTGTACTGTACTGGTTTTTATTATAGAAGCAGTACCTGGGATAACTGAGTCGATGCAGACGGGAGCGTGACCTCGCAGCGTAAAGCCGAAGTTCTTCTTCCCTCTGTAGACACGAATGATCCTGACAAAAGGCAGGAAGTGAGAAAATAATTCTTGACTTATTATATATATAATGAAAAAATACATTTGAGTGCAAAATAATACAAAAAAATCTCCAACTTACTTACTTAACAATACCATAAAGTGTGTTTATTGCGTTATTAATGACAAAAACTTTGCAGATTTCTTTTGTTTTTGTATGTTAACTTCAAAAGACAAGACAAAAGACAAAAAACATCCTCTTAACTTTCAGATTGTTATGGTAGCATAAAATTTAACATGGTACAGGGTTTTCAACTCCAAAAATCCATGGTTTTCTCTCACTGGGTGTAAGTGAATATAATCCATTGATTAATCATTTGGTCAATAAAATGTAAGAAAAAAGTGAAAAATGCCCATCAAAATTTCCCAGAGATGTCTCCAAATTGCTTTATTTGTCCAAACAACAGCCCAAGCCCCAAAGATATTCAGTTTAAAATGATACAAAACAAAGAAAGGTGGCAAAGTTTCACATTTGAGAAGCTGGATCCAGAGACTGTTCGGCATTTGATTGATTAAAAGATGAATCAGTTATTACAACTGTTGTCAGTCCACTAACCAATTAATCGTTTCAGCATTAATTGTGACATCATGTAACTACGCTGTTGCTTAACAACCTTTCTGTGAATGGACGGAGAGCCCAGCTGTCTCTTGATGGAGTGCTCACTCTGTTTACAAGGCTGTCGTTGTGCTTCGCTTTTGTTTTGATTGGTCACTTCCTGTAGGTGGGAGGCTGAACAAGTGGGGATATGACGTTTGTTACTGCAATTCAGCTTTGTGATTTAGGATTATAGTATGGATTTTTTTTTACATAACAATCCCAACCTGTGCACCCTCAACTCCACATCACTCCACACATCTTTCTGTGGGCTTTATTCTCCAGCTTCCGGCCTAAATAAAAAGAATTCAGGACATACTCAACATAAAATAAGCACTGACATTTTGCTAATGGTGGCGCTTTGCTCTCATTCACCCCAGTGGAGGAGCACACGGTGGAACCTCCCATAACATCAAAGATGAGACACTTGTACTGTCTATCCACAGTGTGTTGCCATGGAAACGACTCAAGGCAACTCTGCCTCGATATGTAAACGGGGAAAACAAGAAAAGACAAAAGATGGGAGGGAAAACAGACAGATCTATTCTTTGATAGCCGCGGCTAGTGGCTGTTATGTAAGACAAGCTAAATGCAGATGGGCGCACTGGGCGCTGCGTGTGTGTGTGTGTGTGTGTGTGTGTGTGTGTGTGTGTGTGAGGAGGGTGTTGGGCTCAGAGGCGCAGCATCAACCTTGAGCACACTTGACAAACTGTGGCGTGACTTCCATGCTGCTCAAGGCCTCTCCTGATTCCCAACAGTATACCCCGAGTGCGCGTTATACTTTTACATGATTTCACACCAAGTCACCAAGTCACCCAGCCCAAAAATATTATATAACAACCCAAATGAATCAATCAGTAACTAGTTGATGAAACCACTGAGATGTCAGCTACTGGCTCACTGTGCCGCAGCTCCAATATTGGCCTGACAATCATCAATCTATAGTGATGGATTTTGAGTATATCAATAGGCTCTCTCTCTCTCGCTCTCTCTCTCTCTCAGGGCACCACGATATATAAGTATAACTTGTTATTGTGACTGTGCTACTTTAACCACATGATGTAATCTTTCCCATTTAACACAATCAGCATGCCTCCTGTTGTGTGACCTGCCAATATGTTTCCACCTGACATATTCAGCCCATATTTTCACTCCCATGTGGATGAAGGCAGATCTTGGGATTTAGTTAGCTGGCTTAGTGTGGGAGTGCACTGCCACCCCTGTAATCCATGCACTACATGTCCACATCACTTACACGTGATGAAGTCCACATGTAAGTGGTGTGGACAATCGTGTAATCAGTATGTTAGTGGGTGGAGGATGAGCGGGAGAGGTTGAACGGTCAGGGGCTCTACAATAGCGCAGTTTTAAGTAGCTAAAGATGTGGTTATTTGGCTGAATGAAAAATGTGCCTGAGCACTAAAACATCTTCTTCTTCTTATATACACAGATTTGGGGTTTTGCTGCTTCGTGACGAGACTGAGAGGAAAACATGAGCTTTAGGAGATGACAGGAAAACAGCAAGGATGGAAGAGACACACTGTCCTCTGTTTCTTATACATTTTCAAAACTGCAAATATCTGAATAATAAAATCCTTCTTTGGCTTCTGCATTATGTGCTGAGATTAACCTGGTCTCCAACAGTAAACAACACTTAAAACAGAGCTAAAGAGAATCATATTATTAACAAAAGCAACATACTTATAGTCATATGTTTCCTACATGTGCTCACCTCTGATTGGGTCCAATGGGGGGATGCGCAGGTATCCCGGAGACGGACTTTCTTAAGCCCCTGTCTCTCTCCGCCTCACCCCTCCCTCCGGGTTCTCCATCTCTGGGCACTGAGCTGGCCCGTTTGGACCCGTGGTGGCGCTCAGAGTGATCTTCACTCCGACTGCGCCGGAGTCTCCCCTGCGGCTCGCTGATGCTCTTGCTGCGGCAGAGCCGGTTGATCACGTTCTGGGAGACGGACTCGTCGAAGCGCTGCCGGTGCTTCTTGGGAATGAAGATTCTGGCGAACATGGCGGCATGTGAGGAAAATACAGGGGGTGATGTAAGTTTTTGTCCACAAGAGTTGCCTCAGAAAAAAAAGAGTAGGAAAGAGGATGGATCTATATCACAGGTCCACCTCAATCCATTTTAAAAACATAGAGTCCATAACAAAAACCTTGGATTTCCAGTGAAATAACAGCAGCAAGTCAAACATCCAGCATAAGCAGAGATTATAAAGTGATGATCAACTCGTTCGCTGCTGAAATAATCTTCACAATCCAAGTCCACACTAATTCAAATCAACAGGCTACCCCCTTCAAGATTCAGATTCAAAGAAAAGACGAAGGCTTTTGACAGGCAGGTGAGGAGTCTGTCCCCCTAGAGAAGACTGCCGTCCCCAGAGAGAAGAAAGAGAGAGAAGTTGGATGGGAAGCCGGAGAGAAAAGGTCTTTCTCTGACGAGAGAGACAGTGAGGAAATCTTGGCGTCACTCGCTGCTTGCTGGAGTCTCACTGCTGCAGTGTGAGGTATCAGAGCCAGCATACAGCGGGAGAAAAAGGTGTGGGAGTGAGCGAGCATGGGCTTTCTCCTCTCCTGCTCTCTCTCTCTCTCTCTACAGTATCTCATTCTCTCTCTCTCGCTATCCTACACTTCCGTCCACACCTCACCTCGATGACAGTGTGAGTACAGAGCAGGAAGCTGTCATCATCTTATTGACCTTGGACCTTTCCAGTTTTACCATTTTGATAAAGAAACTCACTCAACCCACAAGATTTTTTGGTTTTTTAGCTTTATAATGTAAAAGACAGGCATAATTAACCTAATCAAAATGAGAACTCAGTAGGTGGATATGTTTTAACTAAATTAATCATTCTCATTTCAAAGATTTAGTATTGCACTTCCATAAAGTTGGGGAATTCATGAGAGACAAATTTAAAAACGAATGGTCGGAATTGGTACAGCAAAGGCCGAGATATGCTGACTTTTAGTCCGTGGTATGGGTCAAACTTTCCCAATACGATTCCCATAATGCAACTTGATAAAATCTTTCATTAGACCCTCCCTGCCTTTCTTACCTTCAGTTAGATAAGAAGATTGATTCCACTCTCATGTCTATACGTTAAATATGAAGCTACAGTCAGGAGACAGTTAGCTTAGCTTAGCATAAAGACTGGAAACAAGGGGAAACAGCTAGCCTAGCTCTGTCCAAAGGTAACAAATCCAGCTACCAACACCTCTAAAGCTCAATAATTAACATGTTACATTTTGTTTGTTTAATCTGTACAAAAACTCAAGTATAAAAATGACAGGTTGTGTTTTTTACAGGGGGTAATGTGCCGGAAAGCAATAGAGCCAGGTTAGCTGTTTCACCCTGTTTCCAGTCTTTGTGCTAAGCTAAGCTAACCGTCTCATGGCTGTAGCTTCATATTTAGTACAGACACGAAAGTGGTATCAATCTTCTCATCTAACCCTGATTTAAGAATATGTAAACAAGACTACGATCTGACTTGAATGTGTTTGATACTCTGTGTAAAAAGCATTCTGGTCAGCACCAAAAAAGTATTGAGGTTCGATACCAAGCCCTACTAAACATATTAAAACATACATTTTGTGGCACAATAAACAGGCAAAATGTCATATAGGGGGATAAGTATGGACTGTACGTGCTGTTCCGTATTGAGCGCTGGCTGTTAACCAAACCACAGCGCAGACTATGAGAACAAAACAAAATGAGTCGTCCCCCACACAAGGACTTTTCATTCAAGTGATCAGAACTGCTGCCAGGAGACAAGACAACCACCCACACACAGGCACACACTTTATATAGTTATACTTGTGAGGGCTTCCACACTGTACCCCCACTAACAGTAACATTAATTTGTTCTACTAACCTTAAAGGATAAGTTCACCAGTTTTTATGGTGGGCACACTGCACTGTTAAAACCTGCAAATGGTGATGTAACGGCATTCCTGTTTGGTTTTTTTCCTCTTTTTTTTGGTGTATTTTTCTAGCTTTGTAGATAACAGGCCAATCTCAGATGACTTAGATGTGATCTAATCGTAATGAATATATAAAGAAAGAAAAAAAAAGGCTAGCAAGTCAGTAAAAGGTTAAAGTCATTCTGGGAAATGTAAAAATAAATCACTAGCTGAAAACCAAAACTGTAAATCACAACATCTGCGATTCAGTCACTATCATAGACTGATGATATAGACAGTTTATGAGCAGACAAGCTGATAATTTCCTTCAATCTGAACCTAAACTTCTTTCATAGCATTCACTTTAATGCAATAGTTTGATGTTTTGGGATATACGCTTATTTGCTCTATTGCCCAGAGTTAGATGAGAGTCTGTGTGGTAAATATGCAAATACAGCCAGCAGCCGGTTAGCTTAGCATAAAGACTAGAAAAAGGGGGAAACAGCTAGCTTGGCGCTGTCCAAAGCTTACGATTTACAGGCAGGCGGATTTTGTTATGTTCAGACAGAGCTAGGCTAGTTGTTTCTGAGTCTTTATATGCTAAGCTAAGCTAACCAACTTCTGGCTGTAGCTTCATATGTACTATGTAGATACTGTATGAGAGTGGTATCAGTCTTCTCGTCTAGCTCTTGGCAAGAAAGGAAATAAGTGTATTTTCTAAATTTTCATACTATTGCTTTAAGCCCACTAAATTAGACCCTTAAAGAAGTGAGAACTGGCCAAAATCACCTCCTTTTGGAGGCTTTATTAAGGCAGCAATGTACTTTTTTGTGCTCATAAAAAGTGGAACATACAGTAGCCTACAAAATATAAACACACAGCATGTCCAATATATTAACACCATGCCTTTTTCAGACCTAAATGAAATGTGAAAAATTTAGATTGCACTGGTTCACGTGAATAAAAGAGAACCAAAATCCCAGCTGATACATCAAGCAAGTCAGAAGTTAATTGCTTGACTCCATGTTTGTTAAATCACAGTGGCATTAAGATCCAACTGAGAGCGGAGCACCAAACATAGATTTACATAAACAACCGTTTTGATTCCCACCTACACCAGTCTGTTGTGTTCTGACTAGCTGATTCGCTGCTGATCTGCTAATCAGATGAATCAGCCAAAAGCAGACTGGGTCTGTGAAAAACAGCACCGGTGGAGTAATTAGCAACAAACTCACTGATAAAGACGAGAGTGACAGTACAGCTACCACTGTACATGTCCACGAGAAGCTAATTAAGCTGCATAAAAACAACTTTGACAGCTAAATAAAGCAATTAGGACACACTCATTTTACAGAGAGGAGAGAGAAAAAGCAACTTCACCGCAAAAGTGAGGCCTGGCCACTGTTCATTTCATCATCCAGAGTTGTTTAAGCACTTTGTTTAAGGTATTCAGGTAAATATACCTCCAGCCCTGTGCCATTCCTGCTGTGTGGCATATAATGAAATCTCATTTACACATGGAACTTAAAGGTCACAGCTGCGTTTAACAACACTGGTCGTCTGTTGGAAGAGCTCATTTTTGAAAAAAACTACACACCAGATCTTCACTCTTTAGCAGCCGTACAGATAGGCTTATAGAGATAGAAAAGATCTAATTAGAGCCTGACCAATTCTGTCTTTTTTGGGCCGATATGATATATATACCGGCATATATACCGAAAATCCAATAACAGTGTAACAGATGATAATATATGTTTTTACATTTTTCCTAAAATCATCTTTCAGTATGTTTTGGTTAGTTTCCTCTTTTAGTCAACTTGTGGATAACTCATGTTGGGAACTTACATGATGTTGATGCTGCCACAACATTGGACACATTCTCCACAGATAATAAACTATGGTCCATACAAGCTGAACATACAGAGAACACAGGCAGGATTCATGCATTTGGCGGCCCCCTGTGGCAGTTTTCAAAATAAAACCCTGTGGTAGACAGCCATGCATGCTGCTACCCTCTTTACAGGAACTCTCCATTCAGCACCACAACAACACGAGACAAAAGACCAGCAATGCAGCAGCCTATTATTTTTGACGTGTTTCCCTCACCTGCTGCTTGAATTATTTATTTTTCCTAACTTTAATGGCTCCAGTGTAGTGCAATATGATTAAAGGGGCCAATTAAATACTTAATATAGGGGCACTTTACCGATTTTACACATTAAGATCAGTTTAGGTGTCACAAGGAGTACTACTCTTCTTGTATAATGAAAACAACCCTTAATCTGACGCTCACAAGCCCCCCAACTTTATGGAAGTGGAATATTAAATCACTGGAATGCCCCTTTAAAGAGTAACTTACCACCAGGCTGAAAAGTAGTGTTTCACTGCCCAACTCTGGCTGGAAGTTTAAAGTTTGTTTGACCTCTAACCACACCCAGCATCACCTGCAACAACACCCAACAGTGATGTCATGGTGTACTGACACCCTTCTACATCACTGCAGCAAGGAGGCCAGCAAAAACAATATTTTATAGGGGGGTGGAGTTACTCTTTAAGTAAGCATGTTAGTTTATTCTTTTTCTTTTCACAGCTGTAGTCAAAGGAGTTTAAAAGTTATTAAAAAATATAAAAATTCTCCCATTGATTTATAATTACCCCCATAGGCCTTTCCAATTCAATCACTGATCTTTTTGTTGAGCTAACAACATGAGGCTATTTTACAAATATTTCCTCATATATGTAGCCTAAAAATGCACAATTGCAGTTCCAAAAAGTGTCTTCTCTTCAATTATATTCCAGGTTTAGCAGCAGAGAGGACCTTTTTTTCCATCAGAATAATTTGGAAGATGCTAAAATTCTACACATAGCGGCTTTAAGTTATCAGCTATCCTTTTAAAAACATGCATTTATACACCATTTGTTTTAATTTAATGCTATCATTCACTCATTTTAGAGAAGTTGTCACTACTAAGAAATGGTTTCATTTTTGGAACAAATCTGTTCAGTTAAAGATATAGGCCACATATTCTTAGCCTGCTGTCACTGTCTCTGCAGATTCCGATCAGGTTTGAGGTTTTCATGTATCTGACTGCAGCCTGAGACAGTGTTGCCTGAGCACAGACTACTGGCTACAATGAGCAGACTCCTGAGATATAAATAAATGTTCTGTAGTGATGTAGGTGTAGCAACCCACACAGTCCCTCTCTGTTTGCTATCTTTGCTTCCCTGCTATTTGTCATCTATTCATATCACAGTGCTAATATGTCTCCGTCTGTGTCTGTGTGTGTGTAGCTGCTGCTAGCCGCATTATGCTTTTATAAATGCAGATGTCCATCCACCTCAGAATGCGCAGCCACGTGTTGAAACAGCCACCTCATCACAAAAAGTTTTCCGCGTCAACTCTTGGAAACTAAATGAGTGCTCTGATTTGACCTCATTTATAAAGAATAGAGATCTATAATTATCTGAAGGAGGGTTGTGGAGGAGGAAGCAAGCAGGGAGGAAGGGACAGATTTCTCAAAAGGGAGGAATGACAAGCAGAAAACTACAAAGAGGAGACCTCATTTCATTTCGGGTGTCCAGATGTGGCTTAAATGCAGGCAAATGAGGCTGATGGTGTGAGACTGATGCCATGTCTGAAGACACACAGAGAGGTGTAAAAATAATGGTCAATGTGTTGGAGAGAATCTTTCTCACATGATCTACTTGTCCTGCTTCTCTTGAACGCTGCCAAAAAAGTGAAGCACAGTGGGGTGTCACGCATTTAAGGATAAAGCCAGTGGAATTAAAAGATAATTATATGATTTCAAATCCATTAAGAGCATCACTAGGTGGCTGGTCTGTGTCCAGGAACTTGTCAAAAGTAGATGATTTAAAATTGTGCTGGTAAAAAACGGTCAGCCATATATGATCCACTGAGTAGACATTTACACACTGGATTAATGAAGTTAAGAATACATGTGATCACAGTGTAATGTGATAAAAGAATGAAACAGAAAATAAGCAAAATAAGAAAATGCTTACATACATAATAAGATAAACATCAGTTGAAATAAAAAAAGTAATTAATTTGAATATAATACTATAACATATTAATACAGTAAGTAGCTGATATGCCTATACTTATTTCATATAGTACATTAAATGCATTTGGTGAAACTATTAATGTTCTGTGCTAATGGTGTACTGTAAGTGATGATGGTGCTAAGGTTGAGTTCTGTGACATTACGAAGATTTCTACAATTCCTCGCAAAGTTAGCCTGACTCCTATGAGCTTAGTTTTTGCTCCAGGTCTAAAAGACATCCACAGAGCCCCCCAGTCAAAACCTGGACCAATCAGCAAACTACGGGGGGTTGCACAGATGATGACGACAGTATGTTTTTTCTTTTAAACTGCCTATCAACTACCGAACCAACAACACAATTGACATTAATATAAAATAAAAATATCTGCTAATTAAACCTTCATACCTACAAGATAACAAAGACTAAGAGTCTACAGCCATGCTAGCGGCTCTGTGAGGTTGTACTAAATGCTAATGTCAGCGTGCTAACATGCTCACAGTGACAATGCTAACATGTTGAGGTTTAGCAGGTATACGTTTACCATGTTAACCATCGTAGTTTAGTGTGTTAGCATGCTAACATGTGCTGATGATTAACACAAAACACAAGGGTACAGGTATTTGGTCAAAAACCAAAGTATTAGACAAATTGAGACTTTGATCCGATGGTGGCGCTATATGGAAAGTCAGACAATCATAAAAGGTTATTACAATTAAACCCGAGGGGGACATGAATGTGTGTACTAAGTTTTGTGGCAATCCATCCAATAGCTGGCGAGATATTTCACTAAAAACCAAACATGTCAACCTACTGGGGGCAGTACATGAAAAGTCAAAGGTTCAACCGAAGTCAGTAGGATTCATCCTCTGGGACCATGAATATCTGTACAAAATGTAATGGTAATCCATCCAGTAGTAGATATTTCAGTCTGGATCAGAGTGGTGGACCGACCAACCTTGCCACTAGAGCCGCTAGCCTGGCTAAAAAGCAAATTGTCATGGTTGGTCCATTGTGGTTATTGTTCTCCTTTCAGCCTGAACAAGCTGCTCACATAAAGCAGCACCTAATTCTACCACTAAAGATAAATGGATTGTATTTATGCTGATGGAAAGAGACAACTTGTTCCACTCCAAGTTATGAATGCACTGGCTTTAGTACTGCTTGTGCTCATCCCCCACTTTAATGAAAACAGTTTGCAAGGCACTTGTAAGCCACTAATGTTTCTCATCTTGTGCAGTGTAGCAGCTGCAAACAAGCTGCAGCCACTGACTCAGATTCAGTTAAACACCATCATTATCAGCTCTCTTGAAAAAGAAAGCTTTGTGCACAGCATGCACCGTAGGGTCAAGAGGAGCTGATAAATGCAGATTTATTCTTTTATAGGGCACAACTATCACTGTAGTAACAAACGGTAAAATGGTTTGGTTTACTGGTTGCATGAAGATGTTTCGACATAACGTTACCCGTGCAGTTACTGGCAGACATTATGTGCTACAGAAACGCCAAAAGTGCCCGCCATTTGCATAGAGCAGACACACAGACTCAGTGAATTACAGGCAGATAAAGTTTAAAAGGAATATTTATGTAATCTGAAAAATCAACATTCAGCTCAATAGCATGCACAAACACACACAGACACACATCCTCAAACACGTGGCAAAAGATTACACACTAAAAGCAGAGCATCACTCATCCTAATGACATCAGTCACTTAAGAGACAATAGCACAATAGCATGTCTTTGTGTTGCTGACTGTATTACAACTAGCAGTGTCCATCTAAGTGTGGTCACATCACATCAAACTACATGAACACACTGTTGAGGGTTCACTTGAGTTAATAAATTATAGATTTAAAGCTCTGAATTGCCTTGAAGAAAGCTTAGAAAACAACTAGGGAATAGAGGGAACATCAGATATCAAACATCAACAGCAGCCGTCGTCTTGTAGTGTCCGACTGCATTAAATATTCACTCACCACCCATTTCACATGCATAATTACACTGGTGGTACTTTGTAAAAACAGTGCAGCTAATAAAATACATAAATTCCCTCAAAAATAAACAAACAACCACATTTCATAAAACCTTACAAAAAACGAACAAAATGCGATTGAAAAGAATGGAAAGGCATACTCACCCCAGACAATTCATCATTTTAGCTGTCACCCATAGCTCAAAAACAAACTAAACCTAAGCACTAAGTTGCACCATGTAATAGTAAGCAGAATGGCAGACACACCCACTGCTTCAGAGCTGCTTCTCTTAGGGGAATTAAGATATGGTGGGACCTTGGTGCATGCGGGGAGGCTGTCTTTACCAAGTGTCAAGGGAAAACGGTCTCCACACAGAGAGAGAGTGCAGGGATCAGTTCGAGCTCTGAGCAGAATAATGAGAAGAAAATCCATCAGTGAAAAACACAAAAAAAACCCTCAGAGAGAGGGAGGTAAGAGGGAGAGAGAGGTAAGAGAGTTGTGAGATGGGTGGGGGATGGAAAAACCACAGAGAGATGGCTTTAATGTTATTATTGGTGCCCGTGCAAATAGGAGTGTCCTTCATTATACAAATACCAATGAGGAGTTCTCAGTTGAGAGAGTTTGAATTATTCATGACCAATTTAAGGCAAAAAATTCCTGTCACCTCGTGACATTTCAGTTAGGGAAACAATGAAACTACCTCAACACTGGCTTCATACTGCTGGAAACCCCTCTTACAGTATATTAATACCACAAAAAAGAGTCAAAAGTGGTGTAGTAGTGGAGGAAGCCAGCATAGTAAGAGAACAAAAGGTTTGATTGGCTCTACTTGTGGAAGAAGTGCAATCTGTGGACAAACTGTCTGGGGATATAGAGAAAGGCAGGAGTGCTGGTCATTTTGGCCCATAGACAACCACACATAACTGTGGCTACCTGGCTGGTTTTTCACATTTAGTTATCTGGCGTTATTCCATTTCATGGAAACACATTGACACACTTCAAAAAAAACATTTTGGCTGCAGCTCCAGGTTTTTTTCTGTTTTGAAGGGACTACCGACACAGAGTGGCATGGCCACTGGTATTAAATGACATTTTCATAAAGCGAGTACTCAACTAAATTGGTCTGTGGCTCATCATCACATACACCTCCATGCTGTGAATTCAGTTCATGTTGCCAATCCTCATTTACCGCTAAAAACTCTAAGCTTGGGCCCCTCCACGTCAGTTTAGTCTCTCAGTTTCACTAATACTGGTCACACTTTAAGCGACTTGGAGGGTCACTGTGGATTTACCCCGGGTGGCAGATGGGGCCCACCTAAACCTAAAGTGTAGCTAGCTCTGAAATGGCTGGCAGAGGGCGAGACCCACTCTAATCCATCCTGCGACAGAATGAGCAACAGGAAAAGCCTGTTTACATGGTCATTATGGAATAAATCCCTGCAGATTATTTAAATTTTCACAAGGACTTGAAAATGACAAGTGGGGATGTGTGTGGGATACAATACCAAGAGTAGGAGCAAAAATCGAGCACTGGAAGCATTTCAGTGGCACAAACTTTAATACTGACTGTCGTGATTCTTACGTCCTCGGATCACAGCCTGTATTGGGATGGTAACGCATTATTTTCGGATTTATGGGAAGTATTTTGGCTTTAATGGAAAGTGTAACAGCACAGAATGACAGGAGACAGGGTCCTGAGGGTCCTCCAGCAATATTCAAACAAGGGATGTCTTGGTTACATAATATGTGTCTCAGACTGCCCAGGATAATGCTTTTTATGGTCCAAGGCTAGCCATTTTGCTACACTGTCACACAGTTTCAGAGGGTGGATAAGAGGCCAGGTCAGAAACAAGAATCATGCTCTCCACTGAATTTGTTGCCATCTTTCAAATCTTTCCTCTACTTTCTTTACCAGCATTTTATTCTATACTATGTTTGGTAATGGCTGGCTCTTACCTGATGCTGGAGATGAGCTGTCGATGCTCATCAGTGGTGAGTATGTCGGGCAGGACCGAGGCCAACCACTCGACTCTCTTCTCAGCTGCATACTGCTTCAGCACAGCAAAGAGTTTCTCTTTCACTTCAGGTTCATCACCTAAAATCTGGTCAACCTGGTGGAGATTGGACAATGATGTCAGAAGCTGGCAGCAGTTTGAGGACAAGTCAGTAAAAATGAAAAACGGAGTAGATGTTGTCACTTTAGAGTTTTTACACAGTACCAGATTGTTACCATAACAACACTTCATCTGCAGTTCGAAATAGAAAATAGCCTTACTCGGGGGTATAAGTAGAGTTTGGCCTTGAACTTGAGTCAAATCTCGTGTCTTGGTCTTAGTCTGTTTTATATTCGTATATTTTCCCGTCCATCCAAAAAGTTTCAACTTTGTGGGTTTGTTTGTTTTCTTATAAGGAAACTTATTTTGGTCTTAAATCCCCTGAAAACCTGAAAAAAATTACTCCTCTATAACATTAAATATTTATGACTGAAAAAACAATAATCAAACTTAAAATTTGTGTGGGTGTGGTTTGATGTGATTTGATTGACAATACAATCTCTCTGTTGACATAAGGAAGCAACCCCACAACTCTGATTCAAATACAGTATCACTAAATACTGATTGGTGCACAGAAATCACCCAAAAAAACCTTGTAAAATAACAAAACTGTTCTAACTTTGGCAGGACAGTTTGTGTTTATGTAGGACTCCCTTGCTCACAGCAAAAAGCTGATTGAGAAAATAAGTTTTCTGGGGCTTTAAACTCCCCATCTGAAATGGACCAGGTATAGGACATAACCTGGACTCGGCTGTGACTGTGTATTTAAACGTACCTTCCTGTTGAACTCCAGAGCTTTATGTTTACGGTCCAGTCTCGCCCCCTCCCCTCCCATTTGACTGTCCTCTATGCTAATGCTGTGTTTCTGCCTCGGGCCCAGGCACAGCACCCCCAGACGGAGCGTCCTCCCCTGGGAGGCCTTGATCAGCGCTGCGGCCGTCTCGTGCTGCCTGACTGGGATGCCGTTGACCTCCATGACGTAATCCCCGGCCCTCAGACCTGCGCGGCCGGCTGGAGAGCAAGGCGAGCAGTCTTCCACCAGCAGGGGGGAGTCTCCCACGATGGTGAACCCGAAACGACCGTCTGGACCTGGTACGATGTCCATCTGTAATGCAGGAAAAAATACATGTAAATTTAATCTAATTTAAATTTTAAAAAATCCAAAAGACTCTGGATCAGTCAGTCTGGGTATACAGTTACCGCAATATGACATATACATTATTGCTGTATGCAATAAAACCTGCTGTATGCGGGACACCACTCCGATACTGGGAGGGATGTTCTTCTGAGTCTGGGCGATGGCGGTGACTGCTTGGGGACCCAGCGTTGACACATTGTGGCCCTCAATCTCCAGGACCTGGTCCCCAGCCTGCAACCCTGCCAGGTGGGCGCTGCTGCCTTCCTCCACAGACAGGATGTAGCTGGGTCCATTCCCACCCAGATGGAAGCCGAACTCCTCAGGCCAGCCCTGGTTGGATGATGGCATGCTGAGGACTTAAGGGACGAGAGGATGGGAGAAAATTGGTGAGGTGGGAGAAAGAAAGGATGTCAGATTTGAGGATGAGGAACAATTAAGCACTCATAATCCAAGGATTTCACAGAGTGGGGTACACTGCAGACAAACATCTGTGAGGTTACAAGACAGCATGTTAAAAAATTAAGAAAAACACACACTTACCCACTGCGACCAATGCATTCAAGTCTATCGACATTGAAAAAACACCTTTGGATCAAATAATCCTTTGCGTGTTTTAAAATAGCTCCAATTCTAGGCATTCGTGCCTTGTCTCTCCTCCCTCCTGCTACCTCCTGTGTCTCAAGTTGTACTATCGAGTGTGGCTTTGTAACCCTCTACCCTGAACCATGACACACTCATCGGTCCCTGACCTGGTTCACAAACTCCAAAGCAGCCAATCAAATAAGGCTTCGCAGAGATTGTGACCTTAATTAGTTTGAGAGACAAAAGTTCCTCCAGCAATTTTTTTTTACTCATTGCACATGCAAGTCTATCCTGTTGAATGATGATTATGCAATAAAGTAACAGAGCACACCACTACACTAACTGATCACAGTCACATCAAAATGGCATCAAATAACAACCAAATAAAGTAAATTAGGCACTTGTAGGCCAACCTTTGGACTGAAATATTAAAATGAGAATGAATGAATTCACATATGACAGCTTTCAAAAACATCTCCAATATGACAAATACAGATTTACAAAAATTGACATGTTGGCTTTTGCCAACATAGTTATAATCAACTATAAACCCTCTAGCTCAGCTGGAAGCTAATAATATGCTCCACAGCCTACAAAGCCACAGCAGGATTCACACAGTGGACAGCTGACAAAAGACTTACAGAAATCTTTAGATGGATACCGAGGGCCCCGTTTGCTCTGCCGAAAAGAGTATCTGCCTTTTTTGTTTTGCAAAAACTTCTTCATCTTGAATGTCAAATAGCAGGCGGCCTGCTAGCAGCCTGATATCCAGTCTGTCTTCTCAAATAGAATGTTTTTAAAAAAAATTTAAAAATAAAAACTCTTCCCTCCCCCTCCCCCGATCACCCTGAAGGTCAAACAGAAATGGTTACGAACTCAAAACATTGCCCCATTCTTCCACCTTGAAACCACAGCAGTGTCCTCATGAGCAAAGGGTGAATGTGCATGAGAAGCGAGTGCAGTCTCTCTGCGAGTGTGTCAAGGAGTTAGTCCTGCGTCTCCCTGATTCATCCTAGGGCCAGCCTGCTTGCACAGTGTTAATCAGAAAACTGGGACGCGTGCACCCGCGCACCTCGGTTCCTTAATAATTCTCTCTCCAAAAAGGGTATTGTGAGGCCTCATTTTTCTATAAATACACCAACGTGTCTTTTTCCTCCTCCTCCTCTCTCGGCTAGGTGGCTCTCCGAGGGACCGTTCCTGGCCCAGAATCACTCTGCATCGATGCAAGGAAGCCTGATGAGTACTAATTGGAGCGTCTGCTTGCCTGGAATTCTGTGTGTCATGGGTGTGAGCACCCGGAAATGTTCAGTCCATTGAGAAGGAGCAGGGGCAATTTAAGACTTTAGCCTGTAGGATTAGTAGGATTATAAACTGAATCTTCAGCGCTCCTCCACCCCTTTGTCATTAATACTCAAGGAACACATGCTCCCCTCCCTTAATGAATACATACACTGACTTTAGTGGTACCATACAGGAATAGTGTATACCATCATAGGACATGTATCATCAGGTGATAAGACAGAACATGTGACAAAACACTGCAGTGTCAAGGTAGTCTGTAGCAGAGGCTGAGTTTAGGTCAAAGCTGGAGTGAAAACATTTTCAATTTAGGCTCAAGACTAACAGCACACAAGTGAAACAGTTTAATTGGCTTAAGTCAGTACTGTATGTGTATACGTTTTTAGGTGATAACAGCATCTTCCAAATTGTTCTGGAAAACGCGAAAATCCCAGTGAAATTGGTGTAGTCCATGCGCTGATTTCAGCCTGTTCATTCTGTAACACCATGGTGATCTGGCAGCAGCGTGAGTTGCTGTCAGTGTCTTTTTATTAATCCCAAATTTTTCAGTTGTTGTAAATGACAAATATTACATGCAACCAATGATAAGGAGTGAAATCTGTAGAGCCCTCACAATATCCCTGTATGGCAGTAAAATGATCATGTAATAGAAACAGAACTGAGTTAAAATGGTATGTGTATTTTTTCTTTTTTGGAACAATGTCACAATGCCCTAATCAAGCAAAAATGCTTTAACCTTACTGATATTTTACTTAAAGCTGCACTAACCAATATTTTGGTCCGTACTAGCAATGGCTCCAATGTGTAATGTGAAAGGGGTCACTCATGACGAACCCACCGAGAGTTTTCACCTGACTCTGCAGCTCCCCTCAGCTCTATGGATCATTCTTAGCATCTTCCATTTTAGCATCTTTTATCTAATTCTTTTGGTTTTGCAACATTACTGTTTAGGTTCATTCTTACTGTTCTTATAAACGCCTTTTCCAGTCACACCAGGCAACTGTTTTCAACAACAAAAAAAAAAGCTGTGATAAACCCACTGAACTCTACTCACCCAGCAAGTAGCAACAAATGCATTAAGCAGCTAAAGACCCAGATATATTTCTCAGGAGTTGGCGGAGACCAAAACAGAGTGGAGAAAAGTGAATACTGGACTTACATTTGTGAGGTCACAGACACATGACTCCAAATGAAGGCTAGCACTGCTCCATGTCTCCTTGATGAGTAAATTAGCCACACATTAGGCATAACAACTTTCAAAGGCCATGAAGCTCTGCCTCCAAGTGGCCAAGATAAAACAAAACAAAATACAATAAAATAATGCTGCATTTGTATACTTAATAGCACAAATACACAAAAGCTATTAAATAGGACTACATGTAACTAGTTACTTCCACCCTTGAATATGAGAGATTACATAGAGGGGGAAGATATCAAAAAGAGGTTATTAAATTGTATTATATTATTTAATATTATTATTAGGGCACCTCAGATACACTTATTATATGATGTAAAGTCAGTAATAGGTTTGTCAACAGCAGTAAACATGTTGGAGTCAGTAAATTTAAATGAGAATTCATTACAGCTGAAGAGAAAGTGAGGAAGCCTGCAGGTTATTGGAGTGTAAACTGTCATTAAGCACCCAATAAGGAACAGGCAGTCCGGTACGAACTGAATAATTAAACCCAAATGGCTGTATCTCCAAACAAACACTGTTCACTTCAATCAAACTCTCCTCTTACACTACAGCCAAGACAGTTACTGGTGTGTGACAAGGTGTCGGACAGAAAACTGACATTTCACATGCAACTAAGTCTGATAAAACTGTCTCAGCCTTTTCACTCAGTTACTAAAACTGTAATAAATTCGCCTTCAGAGAAATCCATTATAGCCTATTTCAGCATAAATACATAGATACTTTATATATGTTTCATATTAAAAAACAAGGGACCTGAAAGCAAATGACAAGCAAAACTGGCACTTCATCCATCATAAATGAGGTGAAAAGTATTCGGAAACACTCAACCCCAAACTGTAACTGCAAATGCACTTGATGCATTGTGACCGACCACATAGCCGACGTAAGAAACATCTAAAATGATCAACACACCAGCACAGCACATCAAAAGTCCAGCACAGCCACACGCCCTGTACCTTTTTAAACAGCGTCCATAGATGTGCATGCAGAGCTCCTGAGTAATGCTCCACTCTCCAGCACTGTGAGCTGTAATATGAGTGTTGGGCCATGTCGGCAACCAGATCCAACAGGTGTCTTGTGATGCCTTGTTGCATTGTGTGGAACACTGGATGGCAGTGACAGAGAGAAAACAATACTAAGAAACTGCAAGTTAGTTATTTATTTAGGAACTGAAGCTAAATTGTTGAAAACAGTGCAGTCTTCTTAAGTGGTCCGGTTTCATGTCTGACTTGGAGGAAGTAATGTGCTCTTTGAGTGTTATTAACTGAACTCCTGAATCCAAGTGAAAGCTTAAGTGCATCACATCTCCTCTTCAGTCAGAAATCAAGACACATTTCTGAAAAACACACAGAAACTTTTGAAGCCTGTGATTGTGAATATGTGATGGTTATAGTTGAAAGGATATACTAATAAATCAGGCGAAAGGCATTCAAGACAACTCCAAAATGGGTGATAACATGCAGTATGGCTATTCATTATGAAAACTATTTATTGTATTTCTTAGATTCTTTTTCGCCATTTTTGTACGCTTTAAAGGGAGATGCAGGATAAGGGAAATGTGTATCTTATTAACATTATGTATACGGAAAACTTTTTTGGACAAAGTTCACATTTATATCGACATGCAGCCAGATNCCCCCCCCCCCCCCCCCCCTTCCTGCAGAAGGTCTGCGCAACCCATCAGCTGTTAGCTTGGAATTTAGCTACATCGATGCTAAGGAAGTAGCATTGTTTTATAGAGCATGGACCAAAAGTGAAGGTAGCACTAACCAAACCAACTATGCTGACGTGAGATAAAACACTGAAAGGCAGTTATGTGTGACCTCGACTAAAAGGTAAGGGGCTAAATTATGAGTAAATTACTTTAGTAGTAGAAGTAAAGAAAGCAGGAATAGATAACACAAGCTAACGTTGGGTACTGGCGTAAGTAAGCATGCTAACTAGCTGAGTCGTTTTAGAAGACACCCTACATTATTTCGTGTGAAAGTCGTCACCATGTTTAAACTAAATAAACAGAAACACTTAATAGTAACAAAACTATAGCTTCTTGTTGAGCTTGCTACCTGTTCGTTGTGAGTTTAAACACCTGTTGTTTTGTGTCTCTGAAGCTGCGGGGTGAGATATGGATTTCCTCACTCTCTTTGCTATCTACGTCGTAGTGGTGCTTACATGTATAGTCCTAGTCTGCAAGTACTCAGGCCAGCAGCAAACCCCCTTTAATATCCTCTTCTCCTTTGTAGGAAAGGTAAGAAAAGAAACATTTTAACTGTACGTCCACAAACCGACACTATGTAGCGCTGTTGGCCTAATTTATCACAATGCAAAGACAACATATCCTCTGCAATTGGAGATGTTGACAATTTTTCTTCACAGGTAGTTGCACCCTTTACTCCAAAATGCCTCCAAAAGTTATCCCAGTGGACCTTACACAGGCTGTTTCATCAAAGGTTTGTAGTTAAAAAGTGTTCCCAGAAATACATTGTCATAAGTCTGTGGCCGTATATGATCTAATATTGTATTTTCGCCTTTCATTTTAGTGTCAAACACTTATAATAATGTATATTTGCCTTCAGTGTAATTTGCTTCTAATTGCAGGAACAACATGTTCATCTACCTGCATGTCCTGCTAGAGGGTGTTGTGTATGCAGAGTTCACCTATGAGGTGTTTGGCTTCTGCAGGCAGATGGACACCACTCTGACCAGTCTGTCTGTGCCTTATGTCCTGCTGGGCATAAAGACCTTCTTCTTCTACCGCTGCATCAAGAGAGATCCAGGTTAATTTTATATTAGCTTAAGTATATTCAAACATATTTGACTTGTACACTTTGATTACATGAACCATTAGTGTAACGTTAGTGTAATTCTTTGTCACTGTGCTGCCATATTTTGGAGTCTTATGAGTAATAACAAGGGACGTTGGTATCAGTAATTTCATTTTGTCACCTTGAGGGTAAAACTATTTTCTGGCTACATCTGGTAATCAAGGGACAGGATACACAGCATCACCCATTGTACAGTAAAACATGCAAAAATATCTTTGTCTCTTCTGTTCTTGGCACCAAATTCAACTTAAATCATCTGTCTTTTCATAGTACAGTTTAGTTTATACTTGGTTTGTGTGTTTTTCTGTTGTTTACATACTTACTCTTGTTACATATAATTTCCCTACATTCAAGATTCATTCAATTTAGTCTTAAAGAGTGATGCTGGTCTACCTTACTTAGTGGTTATAAGGCCCCTGTAGATTTTGGGCGTACAGAAAAGAAGTTGCATTAATAGACTTTAAATGACTCCTGTTAATTTAGAGTGAAGAAGGTCGTTTCAGCTGGTGTTTTACAAAAATAGCACATAAAATCACAAAATTGCTGACAAGTTAGTTCTGGACAGGACAAAGTTCATGTGGACCTAATCACCAGACCACTCCTTGTCTTATTAAAGTCTGAAGTACCAGTATGTGGTATGTGTTATTACACTGCAGTCATTTTTTCTCATCTCTCGATTCCGGCAGGCACAGTGACAAAGAAGAAAGTCGCTGGCCAGCTGCACATCTATCCATATGACAGGAGGATGTTTCACCCGGGAGTCTCGTGTCCAACCTGCCAGCTCCTCAAACCGGCTCGCTCCAAACACTGCAGTGAGTACTTTATTATAGATACCTGTTGTGCCAGGTATCCTGGTACAACATGGGGTTTGATAATTAAATAAATATTGTATCCGTTATTGCTTTCACTACCTCTTACAAAACATTTTACTCGAATTGTATAGATGTTGATTACACGTATCTCCCTCTATGGCATTTCTGGTATTGTCCACATAGGACTATATTATTGTAGCAAAACACATTGGAAGCAGGAAAACAGAACTCAGCGCTCACTGTATAATACTGTCTGTATTTCAGGGGTCTGCAACAGGTGTGTCCAACGTTTTGACCACCACTGTGTCTGGGTGAACAACTGCATCGGTGCTCAGAACACACGTTACTTCTTGCTTTACCTCTTCAGCGTGTGTGCCATGGCAGGCGACATCGCCCTACTAACAGGAGACATGCTGCTTCATGCCGTACTGCGGTCGGGGCTTCTGACGGCCAGTTATATAGATGAGTATGGCCAGCAGCAGCCAGCGGGGCCTCTGTTTGTTGTACAGGTGATCCTCAGTACTGCTGACATACTGTATATTATAAATGCTGCAGCCATGTTTATTTCCAACTTAATGTCTCATGTTGAACTGAAATCATTTTCTTTTTCCCGCTGTCCCTCCAGCATCTGTTCCTGACCTTTCCTCGAATCGTCTTCATGCTGGGATTTCTGGTCTTTGTCTTCTTCCTCCTGGCGGGTTATGCTCTGTTCCATTCCTTCCTGGCTCTTGTCAACCAGACCGCCAATGAGTGGTACAAAAGTCGAGGTTACATTTGTCAGCACTGCCACCCAACTGCAACAGCAGATCATCTCTGTAGCCCAGCACCAGACCACTCTAAAAGATACTACTACAGCAAAGGGCTACTCCGAAACCTGGGAGAGATTTTCTTCCCTCCACAACCTGTTCAGAAAAAAGACAACTGATAAAAGAAAATGGCCTCTGTGTCATTATGCTGCATTTACTGTACCATCCCCTGCGGTTTACTGTCCCTAAGAACTACTGCTGACTGGAGAAATAAAGTTTACGTTAGCAATTTCTTTTATGGGCTCTGGTGTCTATCTCCCACAAGGTGTCACAAATTAGAAAGCTCTGACAACATTGTCAGCAAACCCAAAAGTAATCTTTGTTGGATGAAATCATTGTTTGTTAATTAAATGTTCTAGCTGCAAGCTTAGGATACTTTATTCAATGTCTTTTTATCCTGCCATCAACTAACGCATGAACGCTTCCAAAGCTGGAGCAAACAACATACAGCATGTCCTCCCATTTTTCACATGTAATTTCTTCAAAACATGATCGTGGCATTAGGTCTCAGCTTTTGAATATGTTGTACCCTGTGTATTTTTTAAATTAGGCAAAGGTATATTTTAAGTGTAGGTAGGGATTTAAATAAATTAATATTTTAATGAAATTATTTGTAAAGTTAAAATTCTGTGTTAGGGGGTCAATGAAGCCAGCAGGGGGAGCAGTACACTGATTTACACACAGACTTGTGTAATGAACAACACCTCTGCTAGTTGAACAGGCAATTCAACTTGCATTTACATGCTGTTGGGATATATACGTATATAACATGTTCTGTTTTGTCGATGTATTTTCTGAAATGTTTTCCATTGTTGTGTTTTATAGTCTGTTACTGTGTTGCAGTTGTTGGGTTTTCCACCTCAGGGCCACCATAGAGACAACATTAAATATAGCTCCCATCATTGGCTTGCCTAAAGGCTTATGGGAGCCGTAGTTCGATGCTGAGGAGATAACCTTTAGCTTTTAGTAGTAGCTGTGTAGCTTAAAATATAACTTAGTGTTGTGCCTCAGTTTTTTTGATTGTTTTTTTTGTTTTTGGAAAGATAAATATAGAGGTTGTGAGCAGGAGCAAGTGACAGAAGATTGACCGGAAGTGGGGCTGTACTTGCTTGTGTCCTTTAAGCCGGTGCGGAAGTAGCTTTTACGACAGCCCTAGCTAACGTTTGTGACTTTGCTCGGTAACATTAGGGAACGTAACATGCAGTAACGTTACGTACTGGCCGGATAGATATTAGTTTTAATCTGACAGCTCGTAACGGTTCAGTTTAATTCTTCGATGTCTGGGTCAAAATGCAAACGGCTGAGTGGCGCGCTGGTGAAACTACTACTGGACTCGGTAGACAGCATCCTGTTTGACTGCGACGGGGTCATCTGGCGAGGGGACCAGGCCGTCCCCGGAGCCCCTCAAGTCATAAGCCTCCTGAAGGAAAACGGTAAGAAGGTCTTCTTCGTTACCAACAACAGCAGCAAGACGAGGAAGATGTACGCCGACAAAATGTCCACGTTGGGGTTCAACGTGAAAGAAGACGAGGTGTTCGGGACCGCGTACTGCTCCGCCATGTACCTGAAGACGGTCTGCAAACTGGAGGGCAAAGTGTACCTGGTGGGGAGCAACGCGATGGGGCAGGAGCTGGAGGCGGTAGGGATCCAGCACACCGGGACGGGACCTGACCACATCTTCGGGAAGCAGAACGACTGGGTCAACGTGCCTCTGGATCCCGAGGTGAAGGCGGTGGTGGTCGGTTTCGATGAACATTTCAGTTACATGAAGCTGAACAGAGCCTTGCAGTACCTGACCCAGCCGGGCTGTCTGTTTGTGGGAACTAACAGGGACAACAGGCTGCCCCTGGAGGGAGGCAAGGCTGTCCCAGGTACTCACTGGACACTCCAGCACACTTTAGACTCTCACACTAACTCAAGTTTTGTTTGGTGAAATATAAGGCCCTATTTTTGAATTTGTCATGTCAGGTCATGAGATGCAAGTGAATCATTCATTGCAAGAGTAATCTTGTTGTGCCAGAACAAATATGGAATAAATAAGTTTTTGCTCAGTTGTGTTGACTTGAGGCTAGGATGGAGGCAGGGCCAGATAGTTGAGACTTCTTACTAAGATAATCATACACTCAAACCTGCACACACCCTCAATAAAAGCGTATGGTCGGATGCAGAACTTCCTCATTTGTACATAAAAACTAGTCTACTTCCAGGAAAGCCTTTGTCCAGGACACACAGGCTTTTTTTTAAAGGTGTTCTGGTAGGTATGCAGAATATTTCTAAATAAGAGGTTTTGGCACATAATTGTCTGAAGCTGCAAGGCAAGGCAGCTTTATTTATATAGCACATTTCAAACA
>LKNJ01004830.1:2500-27948 GCA_002120245.1 Maccullochella peelii | reverse complement strand
GGCTAACTATATTGCTGTAAGTTAAGCTAAAGCATTTTGACAGTTTGCAGCTTGTGTAGCTGAATGTGGCTAAATCAGAAAGATATGCAGTATTATGTTTGCAGGTGCCTTAGCTAGCTACAGTAACCTCGTCTGGTGGGCACGATTTGTATATGATGCATTGCGCTCTGTCTCTATCCCTGCTCACAGGCATGTTTCAGGACTGGTGGCCATGTCACCATTTTGTTGTGGCTCTTTCAAGAACTGTTCCACTTCCTGTGAGTCCACTGTTATACTCTCTGGTCTGTCCTCCCCTACTTTCTCTTCATCGGTCTCCTTTAACTCCTGTATCACCATCGTCTCCTTCTCTTGCTCCTCTCTTGCTCCTTTCTCCTCTTCGTCATTTATCTCTGCTAGTTCGCTGCACGCATCCGTCTTGGCATCATCTGTCACTGTGATGTTTTGCTCCGAGGACTTCTTTGTGATAAACAGGAAGTTACAAATAGCCAGAACCACAGCTGAGAGGACCACCTCGCTTCCTGCCAGCAGGAAGACATACATGTAGTTCTTGGTGGCATCAAGAAGCCGGCCTGAGACAGAAGTCAGAGAAACAGGGCAACAGATGAGGATAAAATGGGAGAACCACAGAGATAATGCTAGGTTACATACACATTTAGGAACTCCTTTATACTGCCGATACTGATATCATACTGCCTGCTGTACTTGCAGTAGATTTGTCACAACAAGTCTGTCTCAGTATGTCAGCAATGCCCCAACTGTATCTAATAATGATTTGACCAACAAGGGAGGAACATATGGCTACTTGCATGGATTTTGGTTAGGTGTCAGTCTGTTAGTGTTGCGCAATCCAATACTGTAGAGACAGATCTTTTGAATTTGTGAATTTAACCTAACTACAGGAAAGGTAACAGCCTTTGACTAAGAATGAAAAAACGTGGTGTCCTGGAACATGCTTCTCCGTCTGCATGCAAGTCAATTTATGGGTGTCGTTCTGAGACATTTGCAAGGCTGTTTTCTTTTATACTGTTCTAATTTTGATTAAAACATTAACATGTCAGTTTCAAACCTTCCTCCCGAAAGGAAGTCCGATCAACCAATCTGCTGGTTCTACGTGCTGGGCTGCACAAAATCTTGTTGCGATTTTAGAGCTTTGTACATCATCTTCTGTGTGAGTCTCTAGAACTTTCGCCTACCCATGAAAACCTGTTCGTCAAACAACAGCCTGACGCAAACTACGTAACCACACTGTCCCTGGTGAAATTCGGGCTGGGTACCTTTGTTGCATGTCATTTCCCTCACGCTCTCCCTATGTTTTCAATCTGTCTCTCTGCTGTCAAATAAAAGCTCACTATCAAATAAAGGCAAGTTAGCCCAAAAATCAAATCATTCCCTCTTAAATCAGGTCTGTCCATTACAGATGTCCATTACCATCAATCCAGACTGAGACCAGAGGCATGTCTTCAAAATTAAAAAAAATAAAATAAAATAATGGAGCAGCTTGCTGTCACTCACCATACTGGAACATATACTAAAGAGTATGCACATGAAGATATTGTCACAGTCACAAGGTTGTCATTGTCCAATTGATTGGTTGCCATACATCAAGAAGGTGGGTCTTAACTACTATGACCCTGTCAGAGGCAGAAGGAGGAACAAACCACATGTTAACCTAAATGAAAACCAACGCCGAGCTGTGAGCAGTCAATGCACATTTGGTGACGCACCAGAAGACACAGAGCTCGGCTCCCACCATCCAGTCGAGGGAAGCGACACCACAGGAGCTCACCGGGGTTCAGGTAGGCCTGAATCCTTTTTGCCGTTGGCAATGGATGGCACTCAGTATATATGCTGTGGCCTGTTCGTAGCTGGTATAGCCATAAGGCTTAGTATTAATTAATTCCCCTTGATGTAACAACAAACAATTTCTACAGTACTATCTGTGCCGTGACGATATTAAAAGGCACGAAAGGCTCAATTGCATTAACTACTGTCAGGAAAAACCGTCAAACCCTTCATGTTGTAGTTTTTGTGTTTACTGACCTGCACTAGGTGGCCCCACCAGCACAGCAATGGCCTCCATGAGCAGGACCAGGCCAATGGCACTGGAAAACTTTTCAGTACCAACTATTGCCATGAGAACCTCAAACTGCAGTGCACCCACCATGCCGTAGGAGAGCCCAAAGAAGATGCAGAAGACCACCAGAGATGCATAGTCCTTGGCCTGGGAATTAATATGAAATGCATTGTGAGGGCAGAGCAAAACATGTTAAGGTTTTAAATACCACATCGGTCTTTCCAGTTCATAACGAGCAAGCATTCACCTACCTGTGATCCAATCAGGTCAGTGGTTCCATTGAAGAGCATAGCAAAGCTGAAGAGGTAGACGCAACGAGGCCGCACCCATTTCAATCCGGCAATCACACCACACGTAGGCCGTGCAAAAATGTCAATGAAGCCCAGGATAGTGAGCAGCAGAGCTGATTTGGTGTCCTCATTCCCCAGCTCCTTAGCATAGCTCACAACAAACACTGGAGGCACAAACAGCCCCAGCACCATGATGGACGCTGCCACAGTGTAGATAAGAAACCCACAGTCTTTGAACACAGAGAAGTCCAGCAGTTTGGATTTTGGTTTCTTCTTCTCTGCCCACTCTGTTCCTTCTTTGTTGTCCTGTTCCTCTTCCTTAGCCTTGAGCGTCTTGGGGGCAACCAGAGGTTTCATTAGGGCCCCGCACACACAACAGTTGAGTAGAATGCCACCCAAGATGAGGAAGCCCCCCCTCCATCCGTATTGGTACTGGAGGACCTGGCCCAGTGGTGAGAGGCAGCACAGAGCCACAGGGCTTCCTGCTGCTGATAGCCCATTGGCCAGAGGACGCTTCTCACTGAAGTAGCGGTTGAGCATAATCAGAGATGGCTGGAAGTTCAGGGCTAACCCCAAACCTGCAGCAAAAGAAAGAAAGCCTTTTATATTCTTTTACTTTCTTTATTCAAACATATTTAACCATCTAACACCACCAGATCCATTGTTTTGGTATTTCTAAGATATGCTTTGATTGCTACTTTTAAAGGGGCAACTACACCCTCAAATTCTGCTAGAACCTTCTGTCCCAGCACATTCTAAAAATACAATCGAGGAGTGAGAGAGCAACGACTGTAGGAGGCATGGCCTCGTGGCTATGTAGTGTAATGCGGAGGGTCAGGGGACATGGGAGAGACCTTCTGACCACTGCTCAGTGTAGCATAGACAATGATGCAGAGCTAACCAGCCATGAGCAGCTACAGTCAGACCGTCTCCAGTGGAAAGTCTGGTGCAGCTTTGTCACTAGATTTATGAGAGAGACCTTTAAGAGAGTCACTGTGTGGGTACCTATAGCGGGAGGGTCAACATACCCTCGGAGTCTTGCCTTTTTCATCACATTTAGGAAGGGGCGAGTGAATTCGGACACTGACCATCCAACAAGCACTTCTGTTGGAGTACACTGGCGCTGTAACCCTAACCCACTCTGCACACAATTGTTTTGAATATTTTGTTCAAGCTAGGTGTTAAAAGTGAGGCTATGTAGCTTTTGCTGAACAGAAGCCGTGTGGTCACAAGTGGCAAATACAGGATAAGGGTAAATGCTTAATAGTTGTGTAACAATAGCACAAGTAGAGAAGAGTGGTCAAGTAAGTGAAATGACTCACTGTCCTTTAACAGCAATATCTATTCTAAAGTTTCCCAACATTAGCTAATATTAGCCACTATAAGCTACAGGTCATACCAGACCAAGTAAGGCTGTAGCAGCAAAACCTTTGACAGTACTAAATAAATCAAGGGGGAGATTTATAGCTTATGAATGAAACTTCATGCAATCGGCAGAAAATGCGTCTTCTTCAGAAGTTGATTTAGTTGCTTGACCCGTTTGACCTGCATTAATAAGCAGCATCTTGCGCTCACCAATGTCTCTGCCAGTAATATTGGCTAACAACCATTTCTTGGAAGGAAAAAAGCATGAGATTTATGGATTAAAATCTTCTACAATCCCACTGAAAATTCGAAAAGAGCAGCAGCAGCTGGGACACGCCACAAAAACATGCAGGGCTGTGGATGGAGCATTAACGTTACTTTCAGTTGTGTGGCTAAAGGTAGGAATTCGAGCAGGATTAATGAATTAGACCAAAATGTTTTTAGCTTGTTGACTAACAGAAATCGATTAAAACCAATACATTTGTCAAAAAACTAAATAAAAATCACGATTAACAGAAATTAACACTACGGGTAACAAAATCCACAGTCCATTCAACTCCATTAAAAAAATGCTTGAGGCTGCAGCAGTTTGAGTGTCAATTTGACCATTTCCTTGCTGAGTTGCAATTTGGCTAACTGAGACTGCTGAACCTTTATACAAGGTTTGGCTGAACTTCTGAATACATTTTGCACATAAAATGTAGGAGAAACATATTCCAATAATACTAATTTGATAAAGGTATATTCAGAGGCTTTAAAAGTATGTAGCCCTGTATATTCATCACATACTAAGATATAGCCTAATGTCAGCTGCAGCAGACTGATGTGATCGGAGGAAGGTGTGGGTGTGTCCATTCATCTTAGTTAGGACAAGTCAGATGTTACAATACTCTACTGGAAGGTGGGAAACTTTCAGCAGACAGTCAGACCTGTAATGACCCCAGCAGAGAGGTAGATGTGGATGATGCTGGTGGAGAAGGAGGCCAGGATCATTCCCAGAGAGGCAAAGAGGCCGCCCACCATCATCACTGGACGACAGCCGAAACGGTTCACCAGCACACTGCACAGAGGACCTGGATAAAGTGGAACGCACTCAGTCAGGCTGTGTCTGGGTGGTCTGGTACTCTTATTAGTGCATGTCAATAAGACAGCTTTGGAGATTATGGAAGCTGGGACGGTGACGTTGATATCAGTCTTCTCATCTGACTCTGGGTAAGGCAGCAAACAGACATATTCCCCAAAATTTCAGACAGTTCCTTTAAATATGTTGAAAATTTCTCAAATAAGTGGGAACTTATTGTACATATAAGCAACAGGACAGTCCATGCAAGAACAAAAGTTAGATTTCAATTGACTTAAAGTTTTGACTGTTTCCACCTACATTTTCAGAGCTATGAATCATATATTTCCATTTAAGTCTTAAAATTGTTTAAAAGCTTGTTTCTTTGAGAGAAAAAACAAATGTACTTGTTTTTGTTTTTTTTTAGACTAAACAGTATTTAGTTCGATAATATAATGTACATGATATTCTAAGAATAAATATATGATAGAATAATCTTTGTGTTGATATTATATAGTATATTATATAATGACACCTATGTATGATAAACAGCTAACTCATCTCCAGCAACTAAGCAAACGCCATCTGCTGATGAAAACAATGATGTGCAGTTGAAAGCTCTGAAAAAGCTAATAAATATTAAAACAACATTATTCACTTATCTGGATCAAATGAAGCGATTTGTTTTAGTTTCAGAAAAGTTCAGAAATCCATACTTTACATACACACTACATTAAAGGAATAATTGGACATTTTGGAAAATCCGCTGATTGCTTTCTTGCCGAGATGTGGCAGGTGTTGAATGAGGGAGGCTAGCTGGCTCCAACTACACATTTACCATACCAACATGAATGATAGATCTTATAGATCTTCTCATCTAGCACTCTGCAAGAAAGTGAAGAAGTGCATTTCCAAAAATGTGTAACTATTCCTTTAATATTGACAGCTGATCTACAGCATACTTATATTTCCTAGCTTTGTCTGACACTATATTTTGATTTGCTGTTTGGGTACTCTTCACACCTGCCAAAATAGCTGAAGTTAGAATTGAAATTAGGAAAGTGAATTAAATTAATACAGTCAGCGTAAAGTCCTCAGAAGCACAGTGAGACAGATACAGGCCATGAACAAATTAAACAGTGTACTGTAGTTTGTGCTAGTGTTGTGTTGGCCTGCATAACTGTTGCTCACAGAAATTCAACAAAAATTGGACATCAGCTTCACAAAGGCATGCTATATGTAGTGTACAAGCAGCAGCCTACCTGTGCCATAGAGCATGGCCAGCAGTATGGAGGAGATCCAGGCAGTGTCGCTGTATCCCACCCCAAACTCCCTGATCAGCTCTTTGAAAAAGACACTGACCGCTTTAGGGAAAGCGTAGGAGAAGCCTGTGATGACAAAACAGCCGGCCAGCACCGCCCAGCCCCACCCTCCATCTGGAGCCTTCACCCCCCCTGCACCTATGTCCACTGCCACGCCCCCCATGGTGCTCTAGGGCTGTGTTTTATTGGAGGTAGACAGAGAAGCTAGAGGGAAAATGAAAAAGACAACAAGCAGTTGGACAGAGTCTCTCTTTAAGTACATCTAATTCAGTTCTGCGCCATGAATACTGGCCATCAGCTGATTGCTCCCAGATGGAACATATTTGGCCAATGTGGAGACGTGTAACATTTTTAATACAATTTCCATTGACTGGAATTGCCACAAACTCTCAAAGCTTTTGCTCCATTTGAGCCGAGCAGCACCCTCCACCCTTGCCGTTTTGTGCCCTTAAAGCTCATGTGTAGATTACAAAATGACCATGGCCGACCCCATTTGAAATATTAAGACGAGACAAAAACATGATTCAGCACAGATGCACATTTATCTGTGTGCTGGGATGCAGAGAAGTGATTGCCAACAGTAGGTCAGAGAGGCTCACACAGGTTCCAATGTGCTCCCTCGGAAATCTTCATAGTCACACATGATGTGTATCAGCAGTCCTGCCGTCTTCTAAACATCAGAAAAGCGGTGTCCCTTTATTTCAGATGTCAAGTTTTTTAGTGCTGCGAATGGATTTCCATTTCCCGGTTTCTTCTTTAATTCCTATACATCACATTCATTTTGTTTTCCAAAGCGACATGCGTTTTTTCTGGGAACAAACGACCCCCATTTTTAAATATATAAAAATATATGCATTTGATGGCTATACTTATGCTACACATTTGAGGCTAAAGCTAACATGTCCCAGGCAAAAAGGCATCAATTCCTCATCCGAAATAAACAGCAGGAAAAGAATCCATTAGCTGACTCTTACCACCATGCTGGTTTTTGTAAATCTTAACCCAGAATGTTTTTTTTTTACTGATTTTTACAGGGAATACATCATCTGTTCTTTACTTTCTAGCTGCCACACCTGGTTTTACTAGATGAGAGATGGTGAATCACTACATCATCTAAACATTCAGAGACGGCAGATTGGTTGACACCACAGATTGTCTGTGGCGATAATGTGTGATGATGTCTGGGGATGTTTTCCAAACAGTGCTGGCAGATAATGAAATGACCGACGGCTGCAGCAGGTGACAGCAGTGAAGATGGCTGCAGCACAGGCCTGATAGAGCCTTAGCAGCTGCTGAAGTCTGTGGGTCACGGACTTCAGATGGTAAGACTGCAAAGGATTTGGAAGCAGTTATCAAAGATGACTATTAAAGCTTCATTTCTCTCCTCTCTCTCCTAAAATTAGCAGACTATGTACAAAAATTCACTGTTCATGTATTGGAAACACCCTTAAATACTTATGACTGTGCTGTAAACCAACTTGTCAATCACCAAAACAACCAAACTAAAAACTTTGAGCCATTTAAGGTATGAAATTAGCCAAATATAGAGATCTGATCTAATGCGAACAATCACTCCATAGCAGTTGAACTTGTACACCGATTCTAACATTTCCCTCATCACCTCCAATCAGTCAGTATTTACAAGCCAGCAGTAACCAGAAGAGCAAGTGTGAATTACTGATACACTGACTGTTTCCTATTATGCTTTGAAATGGGAGAGCACTGGGTCCTTGCTGGCCCCCCCATGTGATTTATAGTTCCACTGGGTCTCTGGAGCCAGACACGGCTTTTACCACCACAACCACACATTAGCACCTCAGCCAAGAACAGCCCCATATGCAGGTTCATGTGTATATGTACATGTATACGAGTCCAAATCATGCAAAAGATGGTGGTCAGGATGTTTTTGTAGTAGATTTGTTAACATCTTAAAGTCCCAGCAGACACTTGTCTCAATTTATTCCTACAAATCAAAGCAGTAAAGACACTCAGCTGCTGTTTGGACAGTGATGAAATAGCTAGTGGCTCCATCAGCTAATTTACAACCCTCCGAAGATCTGAAGGAAGGGGTTGTGTGGTAGAAATGCAGGCTGGGCTCAGGCCAAAACAGCCAGCAATCCAGTGTCTCTGGGTAACATGATCATTTCAAGCCTCATGCCGACGGGAATGTGACGTGACCAGCCTAAAAAAAAAAGCTATGGACCACCAGAGGCTGTGTGTTTCAGTCAGTCCCCGGGGAAATATGCTGCATTATTACAGTCATACGCAGCTTTGAAAGGCATCCTGAATTCATTGTTGGGAATATGGTTTGGACCGTAATATCTTCTTTCATAAAAAATGCCCCCTGAGTCTCCTTGGATATCAGATGAAGTCTTGCCAAAATCCTAACTGAAGGATGCTGCTTTGCTTCCAGCAGACAACTCAGGCACACTCTGATTTTGTTGTAGAGTAGTGACCTAAACTCTTCAAATGTCCTCCCAGCTCAAGGTTTTGAAACAACAACAGTGAGCTGGAAATGTGGGGAATGTACCTTTAGACCTTGAGGGCTCCTTGTGGCTTAACGGAAGATATAACACATCCAAAAAGCAAGCACTTCATTAAAATATATATAACTTTTTATAACTGCTATTCTTCAAGCCAAGTTCTTCTATCAGCATGTGTGACACAGAAGGCAAATGTATAATGAGATATATACAGTACATAACATTACATGCTGTATGAAGTTGGCTCTGACCTCCAGATTTTAGTCATTCATAGGATACACAAAAGCACACATAGGTAGGAATGTACTGTATAGGTCAGATTCGTTTGGTAGGACTTCACCTTTAAAGCTGCACTAGTCTATATTTTTATATGAACACTGAATGAAATGACTATGCGTAATGTGACAGGGGCTGCTCGTAGTGACAAACCCACAGAAAATTCACCTGATTCTGCAGTTCCTTTCAGCTCTATGGAGAGTTGTAGCTTCTTCTAGCCGAGTGTTTGAGTATTTTGGCGCGCATCTTTAATGTTTTGGTTCAGTCTCAGCGCTCTCATCAACCTCATTTCCAGCAACAAGCAGCTGTTAGCAAGAAAACTTTGGTAAACTTACTATATATTATACACTATAAAGATGACTGGTGGGGAATCAAGAGGAGCAACAAAAACAGTACTACACACCCAGCACCAAACAGCAGACAGACAAAGTTAACAACTGGCTGGTAAACATAGCAAAGCATTTAGCAGCTATAAAAACAGATATTTTTCTCAGGCGTTGGTAGAGACCAAAACAGAGCTAAAGGGAGAGAGAATACAACTCCAAATTAATGCTAATGTTGCTCTGTTTCTGGTGGGGGGTGGGGTATGTGTAAATAAGCAATTGTTTGCATCTTCAAAAGGCAATAATATGTCCGTGGTGTGTTATCAGCTTGTTCCGCTGCCCCCAAGTAGCCAAAAAGCAACTAATGCAGCTTTAAATGTGTAATATGAAAACAGCTTCACAAAGCAACAGCAATAACGAAATACCTTTAAGGAAACAGTCAGTGGGACTTGGTCAGCAATGGTGTGAAGAAAACTGGCTTAATGGCGTTTTCTTCAGTAGAAACGCTGTGACATTTTACTAAAATGTTTAAAAACATGTGACCTATATACTAGGCCTATAGCAGCAAGGAAACGTGTAAGAATACAAAGTAATTTAAATAAATATTGTAAAGACACGTGTGATGGCACCGCCACACAATTGCAGGTTTAAGAGTTACCTGGCTGCTGAGCTCTCCTTCCTGGTCCAACAAAAGATGGAGCTGAGGGTGGAGCCTGATTTTATGCAGAGGCCCAACCCAAGGACCAGACCAAGAGCTCTGACAGCCTGGGGGGGGGGTGTCAGGGTATCTTTGTGTTGAGTTTTGGTTATGGTTTATGTTGTCCTCCCCTGCATTTGTTTATTGGTTTGATCAGTTAGTATATAGGTTCCCTCCAGTCTCATTTAGGTAGGTCCATTAGTTGAGAGCATATCTTGCGGTGTTAGGTGTATGTTGCAGTAAAGTTATGTTTTGTTGACTGCTTTTAAGGGCCCTATAACTCTTAGTTCAGTTCTCTTCAGTTATTTGTTTGTTGAGTCTTTTTTGTTGAAAATAAATCTCATTTTTTGAACTTTTAAATCTGTGTTCCCTTGTGCTTTGACTGCTTGGTCCACCACAACATAATTTCATAGTAAGTATACATCTGTATAAGCAAATCAGGTTAGCCTGGTAATAATGTATAGTAGGCTAGTGTCAAGTCCAGTTTCCTTCACACCACTTTCACACCATTTCAACTTTTTTTTCTACTTTTTAGTTTTCTCCTTAAAAACACTCACATGGAAAATTTATTTCAGTCCTAAGAGAAATTTAATTTCAAAATAAAAGGTTATAAGACTAAAACAACCACTCCTGATTGTTCTAGGTAAACTAGTGTCACTCCACATGATATCCCTGCATGGGGTTTACATCATGATGAGCCTATGAAACCTGTTCTGTCTGGATGCCGCTGCACAAAGTAGCCTATGCCACAGCTAAGTCACGACGTGGACGGCTGGCCTGGCTGGCATCGTGCGAGAAAACGTGCCCCACAAATGACAAATCACGCGGTACGACGGACATTACGGGTTCCAGATATAAAAGTGTGGCTATTAATATTTACGACGCCTTTATGCTTCTCTCACACCAGCCCCATATCGACTTGCATTTGTATAAAAGAGGAGAGATGTAATGTTATCGCTCGTGATGTCAGTGGCCCGACAAACTGTTGAGTCTCTTACCGGGCGATGCTGCCGCTGAGAGCTCTCCCTCCTCCTCCAGCCTCCTGCATCAGCACCGGAGCCGCGTTTCTGCCCGCACGTCTGCCTGCAGACCATCAGCAGGGCAGGGAGGGGCAGCCCGCACGCTGCTGGGTCCTAATACCTCAAGTTCACTGTCCTCACCCAAGCAGTGACCAATGAGAACACCGCCCGCTCTGCTATTTTTGGCCTTCTGTTTTATTGACAGTGAAGGGGAGACCGGGGCTGGTTGGAACACTGTCTCCAAAGAAGCGCTTCTAACAAGATTAATATCATGGTCAAAAGTTAGCTTTAAATGGTGGGTTGACCCTTTACTTTTCAATGCACTATCACATGAAACATTCAATTTTACATTTTTACTTATTCATTATTTATTATTACTTATTTTTTAATCTTAAAGGGGCACTCCAGCAATTTAGTTTTGTACTTTCATAAATTTGGGGGACTTGCAACAGACAGATAAAAATAAATCCTGACTTTTAGTCCCTTGTATGGGTCAAGTTCCACAAACACCTGATCGTACACTTCCCATGATGCCAGTGTCTTTCCCCGACCATCCCTGCCTGGTAAGTGCCCACATATGCAGGCCCACCTTATATGATTACATGTGACAAATACATTTGATTGACTTGATTGATTGCTTAGATAAGCCTAATGACACCATGACACCATCTGGGTTATTCTCTTAGAGTTGTGCAAGCTCCTCCAGAGCCACATAATACATTGTAGTACTGTTTCACAAGCTGAATAAATACTCCTCATGGCAGCTTATCTTGATGTGTAAAATTGTCGGAGTGCCCCTTCTTTTTTCCTATAATGAGGCTGGTTTAAAAGTGCTCCAGGACAACTGTGCAGCTAGTTTTTTAGCTAGCTAAAACACAGCTTGACCTAGAAAAAGAAGCTCAAAAAGGAGCTAACCCTTTTTCAACAGACATACATTTTTATGGTTACTCACCAAACACCTACACCTACTATTTCAAAAAACAAAAAAAACATACATGATGAAAGTTTGATGTCAATGGAACCTATAGGAGCGGCAGTGGATCCAGTTATCTCAAGTTAATTATCTCATTATCTCCAATGATTATCTCTTTATTATTTTGCTCTCTCAAGATAATTCAATAATTTCTTAAGAAATGGGGATAATTAAGTTGTGATCTTCGGAAAGCAACAGGCTGTTTTCTTGTGGAAAGAACATTGACTTGCTATTAAAAGGGGAAATTAATTTCTGATCTGATCTTGAGAGAATTGGATGAAAAAAACAAAACAATGAGCTGAAAGATGCTAAAACGAGTCAGGTTATAATTCTCTGTGGGTTTGTCACTCCTCTCACATTAAACATAATCATTTGCTCCATTGTTAACATCAAAATGTTGATGATTGCTTGCTTGTCCCACCTCAGCTCCACCCAGGCTTCCTATGTTCCTTATGGACTTAGATGCCAATAAGAAGAACATTCAAATCCAAGTTTCACAATATTCTTATTCTATTATTAGACACTATGCCCATGTGTTTCTATTGTCTATGATTATGTGCATATCAATAGTGCATAACAAATAGTAAAAACACAGAGTCTGATTATATGAGTTACCCTCCCTTTACCAACTGACACGCAGCCTGAGATCCTTGTGGTCGTAAGGTGCACTTGTGATTATTAGTATTTGCATTGATCAAAAGCCGCGTTGCACCTGGGGGCGTGTTGCTGTGGCTGTTTCCTGTGATGCTCTGACTGACAGTGTTAATAATCAGGGAACAAATAAGCTACTCTGCTGTTGCTGTGGGGAAGAGACTGTGGTTTGCTGACGTCAACACTCCCGCTGCCCCACTTTACCCCTGGACAGGGAGCATGTGTGTTTGTGTGTGTTTTGTCTCTCACTCGCCTCACCCCCGCACCCTTAGGCATTTCCCCCTGGAATAATACTCCAGATGCCTTGTGTAAATATAGATGCTCACATTTCACACACCCAGAAATGTTATTGATCGCACCATTATCCAAACATCAGCTGTGTCCTTTCTGTCATTGGTTTGTGAGTCCAGTGTGGATGTTATTCTTCTCCTCTGCGTTAGTCTGTGCACATCCTGCAGGGAGGAGCAGCACGGCCTGTTGTGTAACTGTCCTGGCTGTGCATCAGCAGCATGCAGGTGCTCAGGTTGTCCCACAGCACCACCCAGTGGTTAGACTGTGTCACTGCTGTAAGGAACAATTTCATTCTAGCACTGGACATCCTAAAACTTTATTGGAATGGATTGGTATTATATAATATTTAAGCTGCACTATACCAGACCTTTATGTGAAAACAAACAAAAAAAACCCCACAACATAAATAAAAAAGAAAATTAGAGAAATAATTTAGTGCTAGATCTTGCTGGAGGTGTTGTTTTCCATAGTAGAGATTGTATGAGATCCTTCATCTGCTTTAAAGCTGCAATAGATTTTTTTTTTTTTTTGGTCACTTGGGGGCACCAGAACATGCTTACAACACAACACTGATATATAATCATCTTTTAAAGTTGTTATGGTGAACGTGTTTAGTAAACAGCTGTCTATAGGCTATACACATCTAGCGGACATGGAGCAACATTTGTGATTTTATGTGTAGTGAGCTTCATGTATTTAACACCGTTGCAGATACCAGTCCCTTGTGTACGTTAAAATCAGCCTGATCCCCATTCACTAAGAGACAGTTAAGCAGTTTACAACTGTCTGTGTTAATGATTAAATTACAGCTAAATAATTAGCAGGAAATAATGCTGATGTTAAAAATAATACTAAGCCTGCTGGTGATGGAGGTCACATGGTTTTCCTGCAGCATATGATTGGCTATTACAGAAGCAGTTCCTGTAATTTAATGTCGTCCAGAATGCCGACTTTTATTCCGGGGGGGGGGTATTTTATTACCCATCTCCCCCTGCAATATTAATCCTGTCTCAATGGGGCTCATGAGTCCAACAACTCTGTGAAGCTGTACAGCAGTGCTTTGAGCTAAATGCTAATATCAATATGCTAACATGCTGATGTTTAGCAGGTATAACGCTTACCAGGTTCAGCATCTTAAGTTAGCGTTAGCATGGACTATAATTGTGTACCAAATTTCATTGCAATCCATCCAGTAGTAGTCCAGATATTTCAATGTGGACTAAAATGGGGGGCCGATCTTTGAGCCACACCGCTAGCTTAGCATAGCTAAAAATATTGATTAGTGCAACTTCAATACCTGCATGTCTATTTTGACAAGTCTGTAAAAGCACCTGGAATCAGGATTTGTTTCCCTTTTCCCCTTAGTTGAAGGATGGTGTGTACACATGCAGGTCCAGAGAATGAGATTATAAATTCGGGTATAAATATTTATGGTCCACAGATGATGATTTTGAACAATTTTGCTGACACCCTCAGAAAAAAAGAAAAGAAAAAAAATATGCAAACCCACCGCAAAATATCTTTTACATGCACAGCTTTTCATTTCAGCCAGTCCAATCAATAAAAAGCAACATATACAAGTACTTATTAATTTATTTACACAATTTTAAAATACACAAATACAGTGGCATTACAAATGAGGAGCAAAAATCTTAAAGTGGGAGTGTAAAGACAAAGATTTCCCATGAATCCACAGTAAGAGATGCATTGTGGGACGTGAGCAACCATCTCCACTGCACTGTTAAAAGCAAAATTGGACAAAAGGTGACAAAATAAAAATAACAGAAGCAGACATGACAGACTGAAAGAAACTATTCTCCCATGTAAAGTGTACTTATCATTTATCATAGCCATCATCAGTGAGACAAACAAGTTAATCCATCACTTTTTTTGTTTGTTTTTCAGCCTACAGGTGAAAAATATTTAAAAAAAACAAAAAACAAAACTGCCTTAGCAGGAACTCTTGGAGTGAGGCATTCTCAGTCCCTCCATACACTGTCGTCATCATCCGAAACCGTAAAGCGGCTCATGTGGATGTGGTAGACAGCATAGGTACATCCTATACACAACAACTGAACAAACATGTACAAATTACCACTACAACCCCTTCCCACTTTAACTACAGAAAATGGCCTACAATACTTGGCAACCAGTCTACCACATAGAGAATTTTCTACTTCAAAATCTGCAGGATTCATTGGTCAGCTCGGCCGACCGCTCGGATCAAGTCTCCTCTTGGTGGAAGGACACGAGTCAGAAAAGAGCCGCATGAGGCTCGTGGCTCCAGTACCACTGGGACTCAACTTCTTAAAGACAACACTCAGTCCATAGCGCTCCAAAACCTCCTCCCTTCCATTTAGCCTGAGCACACTGGTCCATTTTCTACCTGGACTCCCGCACCGCTTGCCTGACCATCTGATGGGGTTGTCCCACGTTGGTCTGAAAGATTAGTATCAGAGCTGATCAAGATATGGTTTAACTGATCTGTACCATACCGTTACATTAAGCCTGAGGATTTTTTTTGGCAGATGCTATTAGTACCCAGGTGTCCGTAGCCAACAATGCTATTTGCACTTGAGGTGGAATAGCCAATGTGGCTATTTACACCTGGGTGTATGTAACATGGCAGAGACAAGCACCCAGGTGTCCGTAACCAACCTATTTGCACGGGGGGTTGAATAGCCCTGTTGTCAAAAACCACCTGCTGCCGACAACAGACCATCTATACCATATATTTTTTTAAATCACAAATTAAAAGTCTGCAGAGTGGAATTAAGAACATTAGTAATTTAGTATTTTACTTCCATAAAGTTGTGGGACAAAAAACAAGTTAAAAAGAAGAATGGTCACATTTCACATAATGCAACTCGATAGTCTTTTCCAGAGCTACAGAAGTATAGAATCAGATTTGTGTCAACATAATCAAACAAAACGTCTTAAACATCAAACAAAAATAAGAATTTGAGAGAGAATAAAACTCACTGAAGCAAAAAAAAGTCTTCCCAAAAGAAAAACTTAAATTATTTTCGTCATCACGTAAACTATTGGTCTTACTTTTTTGAACATATGTCCTTTTGTTTACAGTTCCCTCTGCTTTTTTCTCAACGATCAGACTTTTGCTCCCACTGTTGAGTTACTCTGCAACCATGTAGTAAGATATTGTGCAATGAAACATACTCAATATTAAATGTTTTGGATCGGGGTAAGGCTAGAAGTAACAGATGGGACATTGCCCGATTACGACCAAACTCACTATAGAGCTGTTTGTCTTGCCTACTAGAATGCATTTCTCCAATATAATCCTACAAATAACCTGGAAAAAAATATATTATTATGCCTCCGTCGTAGAGTTTTGATGCTGTCTAGGCCATGGATTTACCAGTCCTTGTTTGCACCAGGCTGGCTGACTAAAACTGAACTGCAGCAAGTATCATTACTTCGGAAAAGATAAGCGCCTGTGAGGTTGATTTTCGTGTTATCTACTGGGATATTACTGGAGAGGCACATCCAGACAAGCAAGTTGCAATGCCCTAAAATTTTGGTCAAAGTCAGAAAGACAGACAATGAGCGTTTCACGAAGTTCTAGGTAGAAAATGGACAAAAAAGCAAACTGCATTCTGACCCAAAATGGAAGCAGACAGTTGGAGTGAGGTTTAGGAGGCAAAGGAGTTAAAAACTTAAAAAACAGAAACAGAAACATCTTCACCCCCACCCCTTTGAGCATGTAAAAGCCTACGACAGAACTGCACAAACACACACACACAAAACCACATCACTATGCACCACGTTAAAAACAACATCTCATCCATTCAAAGTGGACAAATCGACCTCTGACTATTTCACCTTTCCCATTCACAGCTTTCCCAAGCAGCACACTGCAGTCACAACCTGAAGACAGAAAGAAAATGTGCTGCGTGTTCTTGGTTTTACTACAACATCCTGGTTCCAAAGCACCTGAGGAGGACAAAGAAAAACTCAAACTATGGGATCACCTTTGAAAATAGAACATTAAGAGGCCCTTTGTCCCATTTAAAAACCAGGGGGTTATTCTACCTTTAAATTTAAATCTCAAACACCTTAAAAAAAAAAGAAAGAAGAGTTGACTTGTAGGATTTAAGGAATCTTTCAGGACACAAAACAGTTTAGGCACTGTCCTTTAACACAGCCATGATGGATCACGTGTCTTCCTGCTTTCCTCATTAAAAAAGTCCCACACTCACACACTATATTTCCGACAGCTAACAGACTCGTAATTCTCCATTTTCAAACCCTTGTGAAGTCTGACCAGTGGAGCCGTTCAAAGCGAACTTTTAATGCTAAAGAACAAAAAGAAGTAAATCCAAAGTAAAAAAAATAAAAATCAAAAAAAAATCCATGGTGTCATCAACAGTAAGAAGAAGATGGATGGGTGGGGTGTTTCCACATCTTCCATGAGAGAAGAAGGGAGGCTGCGGCTGCTACTTTGCAAAGGTGGTTAAAGCAACCAAACTGTTCTCCCTCCCCAGCCCATCTCTCACTCACACACACACACACACACACACACACACACACACACACTCCTGGTTGTGCGCAGCCAGACTCTTTGCATTGGTTGGTAGTCCTCTGTGTCAATTAAGAGTCCTGTCTACATATATGTGCGAGTGTGTGTGTTTGTGTGCTGCAGGTGGTGCATGTTGAGGCCTCCATGGTGCACAGGTGGATGGGAGGGTTTCACCGTGGAGCCGCAGACTGGAGGCCACTGGGTGGGACCCGGGACAGAGCCTGCAGAGGACAGATGAGAAATATTGTCACTTTTATGGCGACGACATCAACAACTAACAGCAAAGAGGACATTACTTAACAATAAATCCATTGTTATGAGTTATTACATTATATGCACAGTCACTTTCTTATAGTATCAACCGAGTCACATGACTTAGGTCATAAATCTAGACTCTACTTAACTTGGTCATTTGGTTTTTATATAAAAATGTAACATGAAATTCAGAGTTATGAACACAATTTTTAAGAAGCTTTTCTGTTAATTTTTACGCATAATAACTTGTTTAGGTCTCAAAGCACAAAGATTAAATACTTGACTTGAGTGTGTGGAAAAATGGTTTAAATTATTCAGCATGATTTGGGTTGTTTATGAGCTGTGCTTTAATCCGAGAGTACAGCAGCAGAGATCACACAGACATGACCAAAGATTAGTTCAGTTCAGTGTGGACTGAAGACAAGACATCAACTGGCTGAATTACCGTCTATTACTATCGGACAATTCCTCCTGATTTTTGGATTTTTAAAAAAAATCATTACTGTGGTCCCAAATTGGTTGATTTAGCAGATATGTCAGAAAATAAAATGCTAAACAAAATTCTAGGTCTTTTTGTAAAACTGAGGTTAGAAAGGCCGCTCTGCTGAAATACGAGGATACAGAGAGACATTTAATATGGTTTCTTTATGACAACCCATTTAATCACATCTTATGATGAGAAGACAAACATTTTAAAAGGAATAAAAAGGGCTTGAGTCCACATCAGCATAGAGAAATTAATAAAATCAGTACCTTCACCTAAAAAGGCCCATTCAAGTGAGACAAATTAGACATTTAGTCACCTTCCTACACCTAAAGTGGTTGGTCGACCTGCAGCTGCTGGTTGTAGAAGACCGAGTAAACATCATTTTAGACTTTGACTGGCTGTTACACTCTTTGACCACCTGGGGGAACACTAGGTCTACAAGACAGACAAGAACAAAAGGACCTGATGAAGCCGCCAGACCGCTGCTGGGACCACCTCCGCTCCTCAAGATGGCAGGAGATGCTCTTAAACTACGTCCAAAAGAAGACCCTAATCTCACTTGTTCCCATTAGTCTGTCTCACTGCTGCTGCTATTTGGTTGCTTCATGTCAGTGATTCATTTTCAATGCAAATGCAAAAAAAGGGGAACCAAGAGAAAAGGGAAGTGCTTTGTCGGTTAACGCTGCCTAAAAAAGATCTGCACATCCGTATCTGCTGATACATACTGTGTGCTCTCTTGTGACATGTGGTTCCTTTTTTGAAGACATGTCAATCAACCGTTTCATTGTTTATTTCATAACATTTACTGTTTCCCATCTTTCCCTGCTGTGCGGCTGATACGTAGCTTAGCATGTCAGAGCTAGTTGTGGATTTCATAACGAAGCAGGGTTTGTGTCTTCGTGTGTGTGTGTGTGTGTGTGTGTGTGTGTGTGTGTGTGTGTGTGTGTTACCTGCGAGGTGGACATGCGGGATGTGTCCTGGCGTCCCGTCAGGTCTGAGGAGGAGATGTTGACAGGTGCCCCACGATGAAGACGCATGCTCACCTTCCTCTCCTTCTCCAAACCTGAAAGACAAAAAGGTAAAAGAGGTCAAATTATTTACACTCAGTGGAGGAGGAAAGCCAAAGAGTGTAGTGGTTTACACAGCCCCAGAGTGCTTTGCTAACTTAGCATGAGAGGTAGCAGAAAATGAACATCAGTTATTTAAAAGAAAAAAAATCAATGAAGTCTGGTGCCAAGAAAAACCCATCATAGTGACCCAGTCTTTATTTTCTATCTCCAGCATTCAAAAACTATACATGAAATTACAATAGAAGAAATCAATACAACCACAGGATTACTTTAATAAAACACATGAACAATGACTGTTAACTTAGTGCGTGTGTGCTGACCTGTGTGTGAGGTGGGGTTGAGGGGTGAGGGCGCTGCCACCTCCTGAGCTGCCCTGGCTCTTCCTGAGGCCGAGGCCATGCCCCTGGCCCCGGGGTTCCTGCTGTGCCTCAGCCTCTCCTCCCGCTCCCGGCGCTCCCTCTCTGCGTCCTCCACGGCCCTGTTGGCACCCTGACACACACACACACACACACACACGGTTTAAGGTTTGTCTCTCAATATCTACATGTGAGTACCTGTTAACCTGAATAGCCTCTCACTGAATCTATGATTAACTGTGATTCTCTCATGTAATCGGTTTGCTTAAGTAAGACGTTTGTTTTTTAAGCGTCTAACTTCATGTTAAATCATTTCCTCTTTATTTCTGTCAGTCTGTTGCACGTCATTGACAGCTGCGCTATTAAAATGTTCCAATTGTTCTAGGTCCTCTGATTCATCAGGCTGAAATGAGTGATTTACGGCACGTCTGCTCACGTCTGTGCAGTTTAGAGTTTGGTGAATCCACCTTGGAGGAGAATGCTCTTGCATGAGGCCTATTGTACCTGGTTAACAAGGTACAAGTCATTCCCAACACAAAGTCAGTGTCTTTTCAGGACTCAATAATAATAATAATAATAATAATAATAATAATAATAATAATAATAATGCAACCAAATACTCTTACAATACATCTGTAAACTGCTTGTGTGTTGAACACATTTTCTCCTGACACTATGGCTGGTGGAAGTAGTGAGCAGTTCATCACAGCATGCTTGAAAAGAAGGCATGTGATTAGACAGATTGGACTGTGTGTGTGTTTGGCATCAATAAGCAGCAAAGCCAAACTCACAACTCGCAAATTTAATTTTGAGAGTTTTGTAGGTGAGAATTAACCTTTTAGATTTCAAATATGTGGCAGATTTTTCAAAATAATGGCCACTTGTGCTCTAATGTATTTGGAGATGTGAAGGCATTTTAAACATAGGATAGAGGGTTGTTGGGAATAAAACTTGGCCTCAGAGTCAAAATGTCTCATATTTGTGGAAATATTTATTGCTGGCCAAATTTGTTTGGCTGAAGGTAAAGTTAAGGTATGTGGTTTTTAATGAGCAGTTAGCCTTTTTGACTACGTTTTGGCTCCTTGTATGTACAGATCTTGTGACACTTCAATAAAAGACTGAAAATCAACAGAGGCAGTGTGGTGCATAATACTAAATTTAGCTTTACTGTAAATATATTGCAGTGAGCAGTACTGTATCTGTTGACCACATCTCATGCGGCTGAAAGCTCAGGAAGCTAGTAAGTGGACCTTTAAGTTGAGACAAGGTTACAGTTGTGTTGATGTCAGTAAGAATGCTGTTTTTCCAGTATGTGTCCTCCAGCATTTGGGAGTTTTGATTCTCGAGTTCAACGGGCCAAGTATGAACTCACAGGAATGTGAGTTTGTCCTTGGCATGCTCTGTATTGAGAAAGGCATCTGAATGCACTGATGCGTCAATTGTAATAAACCTTGGAAGCACAAATCATGCAGTGACTGACTTTGGAGATGTCATAGAAGGAACTGAAAACCCTCAATGTGACAAATACAACTTACAAACTTGAGCATGTTCCAATCGAAGACATAGTCGTAGGAGAAGCCCTGTCTGTGGAAGAGGTTCCTGAAGAGCTGGCGGAGATACGAGTAGTCGGGCTTGTCGTCGAACCGCAGAGAGCGGCAGAAGTTCAGGTAGGTGGCAAACTCCGCTGTGGGGACGGAGAGGACGGAAAAATTCAGACACACACAGCCTGCACTGCAGTTTCAGCCCACTGAAATGCTAGAGGGCTTTTAATTTGAAACTGATACAGGAAATGTTAAATGAACTTTACATTAAAGTGCAGCTATAAGCAATGAGGGTTGGGTTTGGATCAACGTTAACACATGGTTCTTAAATAATAAAAGATGGCAGGGAGCAGTTAAACGTACATGGGTAGCCTTTGCAGAGGACCTCGATGGGCGTGGACATTTTCTTCTCACTGATGCGTTCGTACTTCTGCCTCTTGGTGGCGGCTTTGAGGCCTTGCCAGGGCAGAGAACCCAGGTTGAAATACATGAGGACGTAGCCCAGTGACTCCAAGTCGTCCCGCCTGGACTGTTCTGTAGACACAGAGAGGACAAAGTCAGATCAGCAACCTGGAGGGGTCTACCCATTTGTGGTGTTAATCAGGATTTTGGGGACCCTATAAGGAGCAGTCTTACCGATGCCCAGGTGTGTGTTTATGGAGGCGTAGCGGGCGGTGCCGGTCAGGTTCTTGTTCTCGCGGTAGGGGATGTGCTGGTGTGTGCGAGCGTCGCGGTATTTCTTGGCCAGGCCAAAGTCGATGATGTAGACCAGGTTGCCCTTCTTGCCCAACCCCATCAGGAAGTTGTCAGGCTTCACGTCTCTGTGGATGAAGTTCTTGGAGTGGATGTACTCAATGCGGCTGATCTAAAGCGAGGAGCAGGAGAGGATCTGATGTCAGCCTTAGCACGCAAACAAGGTGGTGATACAAGTCCCAGAGAGCACTGAGATAAGAAGCATCCAATCAGTGAGCTTAAAATTGAGTTAGCGCTCCAGGAATGGGGGAGTGAACTTACATATTGAGGTTTGCAGAACTTGGATAAAATACATTTGGATTCCAATCAAACTCTGGGATTTTGGATCCTGTTGTAATCAGTCCAAGACTGTGTGGTGGTGTTTTATGGTACTGCAATGTTGAATATCGTCCTTTTAGTACTGTCAAAGGAATACTTTGACATTTGGGGAAATACATTCACTTATTCACTTTCTTGCAGAGTTAAATGAGAAGATTGATACCACTCTCCTGTCTATACGGTGAATATGAAGCTACAGCTAGCAGCCGGTTAGCTCATATTTGAGTGGTATTGATTGTCTCATCTGACTCTCGGCAGGAAAGCGAGTAAGCATATTTCCGAAATTGTCAAACTCTTCCTTAATGTCCCATCTATCATGTACCATGTTGGAAACCCGTGAAAATGTCATGTAGAGGTTTACAGTAGATACAACCAATTGTCTGAGAGATGGTCATGTGTACAGCATTCAAATTTGTCAAGAAAGCTAAAAGAATAAGAACAATAGTACCCCCAAGCTAAAAACAATCCAGCAAAACTAGCAGCAAGCAACTACATAGTCCCCATGGCTACTAACTTCCAGTTTGCACCCCCCATTCCCCATCCTTTCTGTTCCTCTCTGGCTCTCACCATCTGATCAGCCAGCAACAGGACCGTCTTGAGGCTGAACTTCCGAGAGCAGAAGTTGAACAGATCCTCCAGACTGGGCCCCAGCAGCTCCATCACCATCACGTTGTAGTCGCCCTCGGCCCCACACCACTTTATCGTCGGAATACCCACTGGAGGAGAGAAGGGAGCATACTTACTTATTCATTACTGTGATGGGAAGGGTTTCTTAAAGTTACCAAATGACATTCAGCTGACAGTTTTTTCATAAGTACCCTGAATATTTTCAAAATTGGGAGTAATTAAGAACTGTGGGTGGTACGTTTCTTTCTTCATTTCCAGCAAACATTTTACTTTTACCTCCTTTATACAAGGCTTTTATGGCTGACTTTTTATTAATCACACCAACATGGTAAAGTATGATTGCATTCATGCTGAATTCCTCATGTTATCAACTTTTTCATATTGTAATGATAGTGTGTGTATTGTTACAGACCTTGCATCTTTTATAAACTTATAAATTACAAGTGTCTAGCTGCTGGCTCTGCTGCTCACTCCTCACTGACTGAGGAGACCTCTGCAGCTCTCTGTAGTCATTTGGGAGCTGAGAGCAAGTCTGAACACTGACAAACTGCTTATACTTCATAATAAGAAGAGCAAAATCGCATCGGCCTTTGAATTTTAGACACATTTTAGAACTAAATTCTACCCTGACTCATATATACTGGCCCAGATTTTTTAAAAGTTGTCTGATGCAGGCCAGTGTAACGCTACTGCAGAGAACAAAAATGGCTAAAAATGACCCTAGGGTTAAGGCAGAGGCCAGCTGGTTTACTAGTAGCTGGTAATTGGCTGACGTTGCCAAGGCGAAGAGGCCATCTGGCATTTCCTTCTACAGTCAGACCGCAACAAAATGCTGCTGCTCAGCACCTAGCAGTGCACACACATAGACTCTCTTCATCGGCTATTTATATACATACAAACGCAAATACATCCCACAGTCTGGGTCAGCCACCGTGGCCCAATAACTCCTACCGAGCACAAAAATACAAATGCATGTGTGTGCACAGTTGTGCTTACATAGACAAACTGTCTCTTGTACATGCTCAGTCAAGTAGACTGTTTGCTATGAAGACAGAAAAAAATGTGTGAATTCATCAGCCAAAAAAAGAAAACTAGTTTGAAAACTTAGTTGAAGCATGCCACTGTGGTTTCAGTGGCCACTTGTGCAGTATAGGCTCCAGAGCTGCCACCATGAAACCCTCTGGTGATCAGGTCAGTTTTGTTCAACATGTTGTAGAGACTACTGAGCTGGCAGAACATTTAAAGATACACTTCCTGATTTTGTTTTAGTTCCCAAAAACAACACTATTGTCCTGTTCACACATACAGACTCAGCTCTTTCTCCCATGATTGAAGCTTGTGGGCATGTTTAGAGCGGAGCACAAAATGTACACACCACACGGGTGCATGACAAGGTCATTAAACTCCGGAGCAAAGTGTTTCCACGCAATGGTTTTTTAGCCATGCTAGCAGTGTGGCTCTATAGATGGCGATGTTGGTCAGTTACTCGCTTTACCACTTTGGTCCAGACTGAAAGAGCTTAACAGCTATTGGATGGATTGATGATTGGACATGACATGAAAAAGCAATTATCCAATGAGTGCTGCGGGGGGACTAACGATTAGCCAATCAGCTTCGACTTCTGCCGTTGATCGTCCGCATAGTTTCCGCATCGTGTGGCCCATAGAGCAAGCACTTTAGCCCCACCTCCCTACTGCTCGGGCTCACTCACATGAACGACAACTCTGGATTTGGCAATTAGTGAATTTTACAACTTTTAGGACATAAATTTAGGATTTAAATAAGGGCTATTTAAGTGTTCGTACTGGGAAGTTGATGTACCCCCCAAAAATTATCTGATTTACAGACGTCTCTTTCACAGTGTAAGTCTATGGGGAAAAGTCTTTTGGGGCTAGTGTGCATCACATGATGGACCCTGGAAGCCACTATGTCAAATTGGTTTCAAAGCCCGGTGCACTTCCTGGGGGCTTGGTATATGTGTGAACAGGGGGGTCAAGTCAGACAGGTTCTCCCAACTCACCATTTAGAGTGACTTTCAAAACCCCCCCCCCACTGTGATCAGGGAGCAAATTAAGGCAACTATAACAAAATCAGATACTTCTTTAAGATGGACTGAATGCGCACACACCACTTACCAATACCTACCTCCAGTCAGTTCTTCGGTTAACTCAATATACACCAAACATTGATCATTTTCTATATAGTTAATCATTTACAACGATGAATGGATGGTGGCTTATATAAGTGCTTGTAAATATTGATGTGGAGTACTTAGCTCATCAAAGCACGAGCAACACTTAACAGCATGGCAGTATACAGATGTGTGTGTACGAGTATACATTACCTCCACCCTGCATCATCTTGTAGATTTTGCTCTCTATGTGGAGCTGTGGGTGTTTGGTCTTCACACATTCCAACTTGATGGCTACCTCCTCTCCAACTGAGATATCAGTACCTAGACAGACGGAGACAGACAGAGAGGTGAGCTGCATGGAGACACATCATAGCATCATTTTGCAAGAACGGAGCATATTAGTATGACCTTCCCGATGTTAACCAGTGACATTGATTTATCAAATGTATCTAACCTGCAGCATTAAGTATGGGCAAGTCAATGTAGTACTGCCGTCAGGTCAAAGTCCAATGTATATCACGTCTTTAGCTCTTGTTTAATCAA
>LKNJ01004829.1:12419-28060 GCA_002120245.1 Maccullochella peelii | reverse complement strand
GTGTCTCGTGTTGTGTTGTCTCATGGTGTCTCATGTTGTGGTGTCTCATGGTATCTTGTGGTGTCTCATGTTGTGGTGTCTCGTGGTATCTTGTGGTGTCTCATGTTGTGGTGTCTCGTGTTGTGGTGTCTCGTGTTGTGGTGTCTCGTGTTGTGGTGTCTCGTGGTGTCTCGTGGTGTCTCGTGTTGTGGTGTCTCGTGTTGTGGTGTCTCATGGTGTCTCGTCTCGTGGTGTCTCGTGTTGTGGTGTCTCATGGTGTCTCGTCTCGTGGTGTCTCTTGTTGTGGTGTCTCGTGGTGTGTTGTCTCATGGTGTCTCGTGTTGTGGTGTCTCGTATTGTGGTGTCTCGTGGTGTCTCGTGTTGTGGTGTCTCATGGTGTCTCGTGTTGTCTTGTCTCGTGGTGTTTCGTGTTGTGGTGTCTCGTGGTGTCTCGTGTTGTGGTGTCTCATGGTGTCTCGTGTTGTGGTGTCTCGTGGTGTCTCGTGTTGTGGTGTCTCGTGGTGTCTCGTGTTGTGTTGTCTCGTGGTGTCTCGTGTTGTGGTGTCTCGTGTTGTCTCATGGTGTCTCGTGTTGTGGTGTCTCGTGTTGTCTCATGGTGTCTCGTGTTGTGGTGTCTCGTGTTGTCTCGTGGTGTCTCGTGTTGTGGTGTCTCATGGTGTCTCGTGGTGTCTCATGGTGTCTGGTGGTGTCTGGTGGTGTCTCGTGGTGTCTCGTGTTGTGGTGTTTTGTGTTGTCTCGTGGTGTCTCGTGTTGTGTTGTGTTGTCTCGTGGCGTCTCGTGTTGTGTTGTGTTGTCTTGTGGCGTCTCGTGGTGTCTCATATTGTCATCAGAGCTCCAGCTGTTTAACTGTGACGTGTCTCCACTTACTGAGCTGCTCCTGGAGCTTTCAACCACATCCCACAGCCTTCTTCAGCAGGTGGAACTCACTCAGGTGTCATCAGGTGACCTCAGTACACAACCTTGTTATACCTGTAATAAAGACAATCAGAGTCATTGATCTGAGTCATCGATCAGAGTCATTGATTAGAGTTATTGATTCACTATCAGCACTTCACACTGATGCTGTTGTTCATTTTACAGGCTGTGAGGATGAAAAATGAGTTAAATGTGACAAGAAATAGAAAGAAACGTCCACTGACACACAGCAGCTGGATCAAAGTGTTTGGACCCCTGAATCAGCCAGAGGCCCCTGGAGGCCCCTGGAGGTCTGTGGCTGATAGGGCAGAGTGACTACACTCCTGGATGTCTGTACCTGACCTCAGTAACACTGAACAGTTAAAATATGATCATCACTCACCGTAGATGTTGGTGTCAGTGAAACCAGCAGCAGCTCACCGTTCATCCAGCAGGTGGCAGCACCTGACAACACAAACGCCACCACAGGTAACACTGTCAGTTCAACTCAGGTCCTGCTGTTTGTTCTATGTCTTTAACAGCAGAACACAAGAACATCAGAACCACAGAGGACCAGAGCACACTAACAGTATGTTAGTATGATGACGTTCTTCATGATTAGTGATGGTTAATATCTACAGACAGCGTTACCTGCAGGGGAAGCTGCATCACACTGAGGTCATCAAATACCTTTAGATTAGTGTGGAGCAGCCACCGGCAGCTGGTGGAGAGGAGGAGGAGGAGGAGGAGTGGTGTAGTGTGGGAGAACCTGGGTACCACAGAGTCCTCAATGGTAACGGAGAGGTTGTGACAGCAGACGGCGTCCCTGAAGGAAGAGCAGCTCGGCCCTGTTGGTGTTGGGCTTCAGTTGGTGAGCCGGACACGCAGAGACGCGAGAGAGTTCAGGTGAGACTGGAGGGTCAGAGGTCAGTGTGAGTTCACAGGTAACATATTCTGACCCCGATGTTCAGCTGAGACACTTTAACCTTCCGTCAAACACTTCTGTCGTCTGCAGCGTGATGAGTGACAGCAGAGGAAGTGTGTGTGTGTGTAGATAGTTGGACTGATAAAGCAGAGTTGAAGAGTTCAGGGGAAACAAAGCCGTCAACATGACTTTAATAACAGGCTGTAACACGCACACACACACACACACACACACACACACACACACACACACACACACACACAGTAACCGAAGTGTTATTGTTTTAGTAAAAACATATACAATCATGTTGCTACAGGTGATGAATGGGGTCTGGATGAACGGGGTCTGGATGAACAAGGTCTGGATGAACGGGGTCTGGATGAACGGGGTCTGGATGTGCTGGTCCTCCTGCTCCTGTTCACACTGGCTGCAGCGGTTTTCTTGCTCGTTTGTGATGGCGTGTCACTCACAGCAGTTATCAGGAAGTTGTTTGTGCTGGCTAACAGCCGGTTTGCTCTCCGTTAATCAGCGACAGTACAGTGACGTGAGTATCAGTGACGTATGTCGCTCTCAGGACCCGAAACTACGCTACCAAACGCAACGCCAGCAACCACCTCACTCCTGGTGGTAACTTCCTCCTGAGGACCCTAAATGAAGCAACGGCTCTCCTTCCAGAGACCCAAAAGAAAGCATTCAAGTCCAAGTCCAGGTCCAGTTCAGTCTCTAGCTGCCTGTCAGGGTCAGGTCCTCGTGACCTCTCATCCTGTCTGCTGGAGTCTGTCAGTCTGTGGGCGGAGGTCATGGACATTGACAGGTGAGTCAGTCTCTACAGTAACAGGATAATTATTACTGAGAAGCTTTTAGTGTGATGGCTGCAGGATTTACAGTCCTGTGAGTCACACAGAAACCCTGAACCTCCTCCTCCTCAGGATCTGAGTCCTGAATCACAAACCGGAACCTTCAACCTACACACCGTACAATGACGCCATCACAGGGACGACTCCCGGGCTTTTAAACCGAGTTAAAGGATTTCATGGACCTCCGTGTTTCCAGACTCATTCAACTGAAACCCACAAACATGAACATAAATCACATCACAGAACTACTGTAACCAGTTCAGCTCAGACCAGGTTTGTTCAGACTCACTGAGTGTGTACAAGGGCAGTCCCTGGTCCAAAAACTCCAGAACTCTGCACTGAAGCTCATGACCCAGGTGTTACTGGTCCAAAAGTACAAACCAGGGCTCTTACCTTGGGTCCAAGAGGTCAGGAATTCTGTAGCAAAGGTCTTAGTCCAGGTTGACCCACAACTTTGCACAGGGGCTCTTATTCCAGGTCCAAAAGATCCTATCTGCAACAAGCCTCTTAATTCAGGTTCAACTGGTCCCAAACTCTGTACCTGGGCTCTTATCTTGGGTTCAAATAGTCCAGAATTCAGAAGAAGGCTCCTAGATCAGGTCTAACTGGTCCAGAACAACTCTCCACTGGGGCTTGTATCCCTGGTCCAAAAGATCCAGAGCTCTGAAACAAGGCTCTTGATCTAGATCTAATTGGTCTAGAACTTTGCAGTGAGGTCCAACTGGTCTGTCCTGTACCAGGGCTCTTGTCCCAGGTTCAACAGGTCAGGAAAGGTCTTAGCCCAGGTCAGGTGCTCCTCCTCTCAGTATTTTAATCCAGTGGCTCCTCCAGTTAATCCAGTGTGATGAAGGTTTACTCGCTCATTAAACCAGCAGACTAGAACCAGTGACCCAGAACAACAAGAACCAGAATCTGACCTGTGATCAGTTACAGGGTCACTACATGATAATTTAAGGAATGTGTGTCAGTTCAATAAAACCAACTAATAATAATAATACAAACAATAAAGATATTGACCTGAGCTGTATTGTTCCACAGTTACACCTGATATCTGCCCTCTTACAGCCACGTTAATCAATACTTTGGTATAAAATGGATCAGGTGACTGTGTGTGATGATTAAGTCTCTACGGAGCCTTTTAGCCTCCTTTAGCTTCTGGTTTGCTGCTGCAGTAAAAAAACATTTTCATTTTCTGGTTAAATAAAGTTCAATTATTTCTAAAATCCTGTTTGTTCTTCTTCACCTTTTGTTAATTATGTGGCCTAATTAAGTTGGTTTCATGGATTATCTTTAAGGGGTCACTAAAAAACCCTTGTTGAGTTGAGCACAGCTCTGAAAAAACGAGTAAGGTGATCTTGAGTTTAGATTTTATTTCAGTCTGATGGCCTCAGTTAAAGAAACGTAACATTTCAGCATTAAAATGTCTAAAAACAACTACACCTGTGTTATATTTGCAGTCCACTCATCTAATGCCAAGTTAGCATATTAGCGTTACATTAGCTAACATTGACATTACATTAGCTAATATTAGCTAACACTGACATTACATTAGCTAATATTAGCTAACACTGACGTTACATTAGCTAACACTGACATTACGTTAGCCAAGTTAGCATGGTAATGTTACGTTAGCTAACATTGATGTTACGTTAGATAACATTGATGTTACGTTAGCTAACATTGACGCTACATTAGCTAACATTGATGGTACGTTAGCCAAGTTGCCAAGTTAGCATGTTAACATTATGTTAGCTAACACTGACGTTACATTAGCTAACACTGATGGTACATTAGTTAACATTGACGTCACGTTAGCTAACATTGACGTTACATTAGCTAACATTGATGGTACGTTAGCTAACGTTAATTATCAGCACAACAACTCCCATGATCCCACGCTGCCTCACGACATTGTCTAGATTGAGACACCTGGAGACAGAAATGACACGCTGAGTGTTTAAGGTGGAAATTCTTAAATGGATTTCATCTGATTTGGTCACTCTTAAGGATGTTTTAAAAATCACTTAAACCTGCAGATAATCAATTAAATCCACTTGATATATTATTAATTTTAATTTATCTGTTAACTTCATTTAGAAACTGAGGTCATATTAATGTAATGTTACTGTAAATACAGGATTTGAGCCCTTAATCAATATATTCCAGTCCATTAATATTTCCATTCATTAAACATCTGAATCTAATATTTCCATTAATTTAATATGAATATATAAAATTTTAGCTGCAGAAACATTTTTAAAAAGGACCAGATAAGCTGTCTGATTCTCTTTCACCTGTTAATATCTTCACTACATCATTAATAAAGGTAGACAGGTGTTTCACAGATACATAAATATAAACTGAAGGGAGAGAGACAGACAGAGAGACTGGGGGGGGCTCTGAAATCCCGTTTCCGTCTGAGACATGAATTCTTTCCTTTAGTTTCTCTTCATGTTGATAATAAACTGTGTGTGTGTGTGTGTGTGTGTGTGTGTGTGTGTGTGTGTGTGGAGGAGGAGAGACCTGGAGGGTTGGACCTGCAGCAACAGGAGGAGGAGGAGGAGGATCATATCAGTCCGCAGGTCACCATCCCCTCCTCCTCTTCCTCACTAACACTGCCTCTCTCCGCTCCTCCTGGCCCGGCTCGGCTCGGCTCGGCTCGGCACGCTTTCACCAGGACCAGGACACAGATAGGACACACAGACCGGGGGCAGGACCAGGAGAACAGGAGCGGGACCTGCAGGATTCGTGTTCCGCCTGCGGGCTCCCGTCATGCTGGGCACCGTGAAGATGGAAGGGCACGAAGCTCCGGACTGGAGCGGATACTACAGCGAGGAGGTCGGTCACACTCTGCCCGCTTTACCGCTGCTCTCATCGTCACCGTGAGGGTGTAAGACCCGGGTCACACCGGTCCAGACCAGGGCCCGATTAATCCAAATTTAAACGGAAAATTCTCCGGAAGTTTTCCAGTAAAACATTTTAAACTTGAGACGAGTTTCACTTTATTCTTTCTGAGGCCAATTCTTCTAATTTAATATTCTTCTAACAAAGTCTAAATATTATTTGTGACTGAGCAGGTTTTACAGAAGAAAACGTGTCTTTAAATAAAAGTTAAAGTCAGAAGACAGAAGAGAATAAAATGAACTCGAAGCTTTCAAATAAAGAAACGCGGTGAGTTAAAATAAAATGGGAATTTTCCATCAGCTGGACACAAAAAGACAAACGCGTTATTATTTTTCATGTTTGAATATTTTCAACAGAATCTGAGTTCAGATCTTTAATTATAGAATCACAATGTTTTATTCATCAAATAGTTTAAATGTCTGAATTTACATCTGAACAAAATAAACCAACCTGCAGGAATAATAATAGGCTGCCCTGTGATGATCTGAACACACTCAGGTTAAAGACAAATAAAGTAAAATAAAGTGAAATAAAGTGAAATAAAATAAAGTGAAATAAAATAAAGTGAAATATAACGACAGAACTGGATCATAAACCAAACTCTTATTTTGACAGGTGACACTCGTGTATTTTTGACTCTAAAATTGCGTCTTTTTTAAAAGGAGTCTTGTGTGAAAGAGCTGGCAGGTGGAATCATTTTCAGGAAACCAAAACTGATTCTATCGATCACTGAAGTTACTGATCATCTGTTTGTGTCTTTTTACGTCCCGGCGCTGTGAACACACTGTTTGTTTCATAATAACATTAATGACAAAAATCAGCTGATTATCAATTATGTTTATTATCTGATCGGATTATTTCACAGAGCGGCCGCTGAAGAGTCGAGCTGTAATATTATAGAGATTATCTTTAGGCTATATAATATACTATAGATACTGTCTGTATATACTTTATAAAATATATAATATATACTGCAATATATAGGCCTACTGTATATACTTTATACAATATACTGTGGTATATAATTCATAAAATACACTCTATAGCTATACTGCAGCATATACTTCATAAAACATACTCTATATACTGCAGTATATAGTATATATACCGTCGTTACTTTAGTTAATCAGAACGAGTTAAAACAGAAAATCTCGCTGAATTTGAGTGATTTTATATTTGATGTTAAATCAGTTGGTGAATCCGCTTTATTAAATATTATCCTATCGATCTGTTATTACCATGACATCGCTGATCCCCATGTTACGGTTTGTTTTACAGCTGTAATGTTTTATTGATGGAATATGAATGAAAGCAGCGCGCGGGTCGCGCCGCTATAGGTCACAATATTATTTCATACTAAAGAAATGAAAATATAATTTAGCTTTATAGAAAATATAATTATATGAAATAATTAAAATCAGTTCTTTATAACGATTCAATCAGATTTTTTCAACTTTTCAGACCGACGACAGAAACATTTATGTTCAAAAGAGGAAGTCAGAAATCAATCAGACAGACAGACAGCAGGTAGAACATCACCTGTCTGTCTGTCTGTTAATCCTGTTCTCAGATCAGCTGCAGTTTGATGTGAAAATGTGACAGTAAAAATGACACTTTGACGGGTTTCAGTGATCAATAATTATGACATAATGAAATTTTTAGTGATGTTATTTCAGGAGATAATTAAGGGACTCATTTATTATAAGTTTATTATAAAGTGTTTAATTTTCATCCTTTTAATGAGTTGATATTGATACACCTGTAATAAAAACCTCTCTGTTTTATTCTGTAATTAGTTATCAGTCATGGAATTTAAGCGTCTCATTTATGGATCAATAAATAGACTTTAATTTAGTTTCAGTGAGTGAAAGATCAATTAAGGAGGTAATCCCTCAATAACATCTGAAATTGATTTGTTAATGAGAGGCTTTTCAAAATAAAAGGTTTGGTTTTCTAATTAATTAATGACCTCCGGCTGGTGTTTATTATCAGAGCTAATTAATAATCAATTAAGGGGATTTTTATTTGATGGTAATCTATCGATGAACACAAACAGGTCAAACGTGAACACTAAGTAGTATCACCTTAGGCTGTGGGTGAATATTGATCCACAATCATGAAGGAAATATTGAATTTCAGAAAATCAGAAAATGATCTGATCAATCAGAAACAAGAAACATGAATACATCAATAAATAAAGTGTGAATTTATCAGTTTGATAACTCACTGTTAGCTGTGTCGGTGCTGCTGGTCCAGACCGGTTGGGACCGGATCAGAAACCAGTTTGATTGTTTCTGTAATCACATCAGGTCAAAGGTCAGAGGTCAAAGGTCAGAGGTCAAATCTGGAGGACAAAGTTAAAAACATTTAAAACTTTCAGACTTCAGAGATAAAAACCAAACCTTTTAGAGATAAAGACCAGACCAGACTTGGTCTATATGGTTCTACTCTAACTGGTCCTGATCTTCTCTAACTGGTTTGTCTAACTGGTCTAATGGTCTCTGGTCTCTCTGCAGATGTTCTCTCTGATGGCAGGTGGTGGGATGGGTTCTGGTCTAACAGGTTCTGGTGTAACTGGTTCTTGTTCAGGTCTAACTAGTCTAATGGTCTCTCTGCAGATGTACTCTCCAATGGCAGGCGGTGGGATGGGTTCTGGTCTCGGGATGGGCTCCATGTCAGGCTACATGTCCAGCAGCGGTACCACGTCAGGGTCCTTCAACATGTCGTACAGTGGGACCGGTCTAAGCCCCGCCCCGGTGGGGGGGATGGGTGGCTCGGCTCCGGCGGCCATGTCGGGTCTGGGCGGGGCTCTGAGCCCGTCCAGTATGAGCTCGGTGTCGGCCCAGCAGGCCTCGATGGGTCTGAACCCATATGGGGGAATGAGTCCCACCATGAGCTCCAGCATGGCATACGGCGGTGGCGGGCTGAACCGCGGCCGCGACAACAAGGCCTTCAGACGGAGCTACCCGCACGCCAAACCCCCCTACTCCTACATCTCGCTCATCACCATGGCGATCCAGCAGGCGCCCAGCAAGATGCTGACACTCAGCGAGATCTACCAGTGGATCATGGACCTGTTCCCGTACTACCGGCAGAACCAGCAGCGCTGGCAGAACTCCATCCGGCACTCGCTGTCCTTCAATGACTGCTTCGTCAAGGTGTCGCGCTCGCCGGACAAACCGGGGAAGGGCTCGTACTGGACCCTGCACCCAGACTCCGGGAACATGTTCGAGAACGGCTGCTACCTGCGCCGCCAGAAGAGGTTCAAGTGCGAGAAGAAGATGTCGCCAAAATCCGACGGCAGAAAGGAGCAGGGGGGAGGAGCATCACCTTCTGGGGACTCCATCAAACCTCCAGGACTCCTGGACTCCTCCTCTCTGCCCTCCTCCAGCCAGGCAGCCTCGCCTCCCGGTCTGGACCTGCGGGGAGGCGTCGGCGGGGCGTCAGACCTGAAGGTGTCCGGCTCCCAGCTCCTGTCCTCCCTGTCATTACCCCCCCACTCCATGGCACATGAGTCCCAGCTGCACCTCAAAGGAGACCCTCACTACTCCTTCAACCACCCGTTCTCCATCAATAATTTAATGTCGTCTTCAGAGCAGCAGCACAAACTGGACCTGAAGGCCTATGAGGCGCTGCAGTACTCCTCCTACGGTACTGGGGGGGCGTCTGGCCTCGGGGGGAGGACCATGGAGCCTCTGGAGGCCTCCTACTACCAGGGGGTGTACCCCAGACCGCTCCTCAACACCTCATAGTACCCGCTGCACTTCCTGTTTGGACTCTAACTCTCTGCATGCAGCCGTCCTGGACTTCCTGTCTGACTGTGATGATACTGAACCGGATCGACTCTGCTGCTGCTGGTCTGCTGGTTTCTGCAGCAGCTGAACTGAACTCCTGCACTGTGACCAAAGCCAGGACACAAAGAGAGCCGTTAACACTCAGCTGTTTAAACTGATCCCAGGTCTGTGTTCTCCTTTTACACACCGAGTCACGAACAACTAGAGTTCATGTTTTTAAGTGTTACATAAAACCTCAAATCAGACCAGGACCATCAGTCAGACCAGAGTCCAGCAGGAGGTATATCCGTGATTCTGCAGGAGGTCGTGTTTCCTTTCGGTCAGTGGTTCTGACCTGCTATTGTGTTATTTGTTATTTGTTTTCAGACGCACGAAGACATTATTCGGAGTCTGGTTTCATATTTTAACATCCCGAGGCCCCTCGGGGGCCCCCGACCCACAGGTTGGGACCCTCTGAAAGTTGAAATGAGGTTGAATTTAATATTTCAGGACTGTTTTCTGTTTGAGGGTTCAAGCTTTCGGCTCCTGATGAGCTCGAGGTCAAAGGTCACCTGATGATGATGACAATGATGGTGTGGTTGTCGTGGCGACGCTGACAGATTATCATAATTCCTGTGTTTTGATTAGAAATATGATGCGGATTTATTTCTCCCACGACCTCGTGTGGCTCTCCGCTGACCTCCGGAGGGGTTGCGACCCCCAGAGTGAGACCCCCCCCCCCTTATTTAAAGGACTTCCCGCCTCTTAGTTCGTCTCTTATCACTTTCCCACCGTTCACCGTAATCAATCTATTGATCAGATCTGATTATTGTTTGTCAGGAACGTTAATATTAGAGCCAATATGACGACGTTACTTTGAGATTTATTTTCCAATAAAATCCAAACTCAGCTGGAACTTTTAGGATATTTTCAGCTTTTTTCTTTTAATATTTTGGTGAATCAAGAACTTGTTCCATCAGCTGACAAACAAAAAACATATTGATCACGTCTGCACGGAAGAAAATTAATACTTTGAAAAAATATTTTACTTTTATTTTTATTGGAAAGTGACAGGAGAGACAGACAGGAGAGAGAGAGAGACAGACAGGAGAGAGAGAGAGACAGACAGGAGAGAGAGAGACAGACACACAGACAGGAGAGAGAGAGAGAGAGAGAGAGAGACATACAGGAGAGAGACAGACAGGAGAAAGAGACATACAGGAGAGAGAGAGACATACAGGAGAGAGAGAGACAGACAGGAGAGAGAGAGACAGACAGGAGAGAGAGAGAGACACACAGACAGGAGAGAGAGAGAGAGAGAGACATACAGGAGAGAGACAGACAGGAGAGAGACAGACAGGAGAAAGACATACAGGAGAGAGAGAGACAGGCAGGAGACAGACAGACAGGAGAGAGACAGACAGGAGACAGACAGACAGACAGAAGAGAGAGAGAGACAGGCAGAAGAGAGACAGACGGACGTGTCTCTCCAACAGAAACACAAACTTCCTCCATAAAAATAAAGAAACCAAATTCATATAAATTCATCCATTAATCAACGAACGAATCAACGAACGAATCAATGAATGAATCAATGAATGAATCAACGAACGAATCAATGAATGAATCAATGAATGAATCAATGAATGAATCCATTAATCTTTCGTGTTTAAACTGGAGCCACGCAGTCAACAGGTGTCTCATCAGCACCTGAAGGTGTTCAGATAAAGTTCTCCTGATGTAAAGATCAATAACCATCTTCATCATCAATCAATGTGTCGTCCCCCCCCAGAGAACTGATGGAGGTTTGATTAACTTATTGATCGATCGATTGACTAATGATTGAATCAGTTATTGAAGATGTGAGGATCTTTGTTTGTGACTCTCACTGGGGTGTAAAAGGAGAAAACACTTCCTGTTTTCTGACTCTGTGTCCATCACTGACTATTGATTATTGATTATTACCATGTGCATGAATGAAGCGGGACGTCTTCTTCTTCTTCTTCCCTTTTGTGGTTTTACACTGANNNNACCCCCGTCCTCGTGTTTGTTTCGTCGGACTCTGCTGCATGTTCTTCTTCATGTTCTTCTTCATGTTCTTCTTCATGTTCTTAACTTATTCTGTCATTTTCAAATAAAACAAGTAAACAGTTCTTGATTTGTTTTCATTTCTGATCATCGATGAGTTCAATCTGTGAAACTGAACTTAACAGTTCATATTTATTGATAAGGCAGCTTGTCTTTATGAGCTGCAAGTGATGTTTGATTAGTCATCAATAAATCATGTGTCATTAGAGGAAATTCCACTTCAGGAAAAATCTCACTTTTTATTCTCATGAAGTCAAACCTCAATAAAGTCTTTATTCCATGTAATCAATAGTCTAATAATCATTGATCTTAATTAATACAGGACTACTTTTCAGAACCTTCAGAATCCGGTTTATTCACAATAACTAAAAAATAAAAAGTTCTTTTGAATCGAAAATAATAAAAAGATGGTTAAACTTTAAATGACTGTTTCTTGATAATTAGTTGATCAAGTTTAAAATCCGGTTTTATTTTAAAGAAAGGGCGCGCGGAGCCGCTGTGTTCGTGTGAAAACCTCGTATCTGCAGTGCCGGTCTGTGCGGGTCTCGTGAGGTCTCTTCGGTCTCAGGTGGATCTGAGGGATCCTGGTTCAGCTCCGCAGCTTCATCAAACTATTTAAATCCGTTTTTCCAGTTTTTGTCTCAGAAATCTGGAGATACGAGGTCTCTCAGACAGTCCTGTATTTACGAATTTGATTCAAACATAAAATAAATGTTTGAGTTTTATTTATTAAATCACAAAAAAAGAAAAAAGAAATTCATTTTAGTTTTTGTGTTTTATGAAATTAGCAATATTTTTTATATAAAATGTTTTCACTCTGAAAGAAAAACCATTGATCAGCTTATTGTTTGTTTCGTTTTCTTGTTTCGATCGTTTATTAGTTCATAATGTCTCATTGCCCAGGTGTTTCCTTTTGTTTGTTTTTCTGTTTGTTTATTTGTATGTTTCTTTTTATTTATTTGTAGTTTTTCTTTTTGTTTCTTTTTGTTTCTTTTTAGTTTTTCTTTTTGTTTCTTTTTAGTTTTTCTTTTTGTTTCTTTTTAGTTTTTCTTTTTGTTTCTTTTTGTTTCTTTTTAGTTTTTCTTTTTGTTTCTTTTTGTTTCTTTTTAGTTTTTCTTTTTGTTTCTTTTTAGTTTTTCTTTTTGTTTATTTGTGTATTTTTCGCGTCCTCTCCGTCTTGTCTCGTGCGGGTCTCTCGTGTCTTTCTCCACCAGTCAGCCTCCGCGGAGCTCGGCCTCGGCTCAGGCCTCGGCTCCGGCCGGCAGCCCTCGGCTCTCCCTCCTCCGACATGCTGGGGAACAAGCCGAACACGGTGAACCTCCTGCGGCCTCAAAGCGCCTCAAAGCGCCGCCGCTGTAGCCGGATTTGGTGTCTCTTTGTGGGCTGTAACCTCCGCCGCCGCTCCGTGAACCTGAACACATCCCGACAGATTTCACTTTGATCTGAAGCTTTTTCACACATTTTGGCCGCAGAGCCGCGAAATGTCTCTAATGATCCTGTAATTATCCGCTAATTATCCGCCAACATGATCCCAGAAGCGGCAACACGAAGACACGAGGACACGGAGCCGAGAGGAGCCGAGAGGAGCCGAGAGCTGCAGAGATACACGGTTCATGAAGCTCAAAATAAAACCAACATGAAATTAAATAAATTAGTTCAGATGATGAATTTAAAACAGACTTTTTATAATTAGATTTTCAATGTTTGTTTGTTTGAAAAATATTTTCGTATTTTCTTTAAAGTATTTTTCTTTTATTTTGAAGTTTCCAACAAACAAAATCAGTTCCATAAAAAACTAAAATATATTTCAGTCGTTTCATGAGTCGTCTTATATTATTATATCATATGTCTTTATTTGTTCCAAAATGTAAAAGATGAAATAAATTAAAAACAAAAGGAAGAATGTGACATTTAAATTGTTTTTCCTGCTGAGTTGAGTTTTCATTCAGATCATTAATTTAAGCAAAGATTAAACACACGGCTAAATAATCAGGATTAATTACACCAGATTTATTATCCAGTTTGAATAAAACATTTATTTTCTCTCCTGATAGAAACTGAACCTTTAAACCAGAACAGTTCTGATTCTAGCTTGATGCGTTCACAGACCTTATCTAAAGTTGAAAAATAAATAAAATCTGAAGTTCAAAAATAAATAAAATCTAAAGTTCAAAATAAATAAAATCTAAAGTGAGTTCAATTTGAAGATTTTAAAAACAGATTGTTTCTTTCAGATTTAAAATTTTAAATGATCATTTTCAGTCAAACACACACACACACACATACACACACCTTCACCTGCTTACTGCTGCCGTGGAAACCTTGTATCTCCAACTGAAGCTGGATGTTTCCGTGGCAACAGGCCGGAGCAGGTCAAGAGTCCGCGGCGCTCCGAGAACCAAACCCTGTTCAACAAACAGCAACTTCTGCAACACGATCGTTAAAGAAGGAAAGACAGAAACTTAAGAACCTGATCAGAAAGAACAAAAGAACCGACAGGAACTCTGAACACGAGAACCCCAGAGAGAACCCCACATCCAGATCCAATGTTGGTGTCAGAGGGGGCCCTGAACACACTGGTTCCTGGTGGTCCCAGTCTGAACAAACTGGTTCCTGGTGGTCCCAGTCTGAACACGCTGGAACCATCAGAAACCGGTGTGGTGCTTATTTGTAACATGTGAAGAATCACACATTGAACATTATTGATATATGATCAGTCGCCTGGTTCAAAGGTTATTGATCTCAGTAATCGAGACATTTGTCTAATAAATCAATAAATTCAAACAGAAAATCTGTGAAATGTTTAGAAGAAAACACGAAGCAGGAAATTGATTTGATATTCATTTAATTAATATTAATAATAAACAGGAAGATTATGAATTAATGTTGCAGTGATTCTTTACGATAACAATGCGATTGATTACTGTCCTTTTTATTCAGTTCTAATTATTGATAATGTATTGATGCATTGATACGAGGTTTGATTTGGTGTCTGTTTTTGTTTCACGTTTTAAATTCATATTGATTGTTTATTGATAGTATTTGTTTTAGAGACGGACAGAAAATTCATCTGCAGTTATTTGGATAATTATTGATATTTATATAATAATTATGATTATTGATAATTAAAACACTACTGTGATATAGTGACGTGGTTAACTAACTAAAGAGATCAATATGTGTTAACATGTGGTGTGTGGTCCTATTATTATTATTATTAATACTAATAATAATAAGTTTACAGCTGGTTGTTTGCTGACGACATGATTGATCACATTTTAATAAATACAGATGAATTTTAAAATATTATTATTATTATTATAATTATTATAATAAAGTGTCAGTAGAATCGTTCCTTCAGTATTTTATCTGATGATGAGACGTCTCTCCTGTTCATTAACTTTATGATTTATTGATTCGTGGCGATTTAACCGTCTGATTCTGACTCAGAGACGTAAAATTATATCAGGTCACTTTAAAATCACAGAAGAAAAATTATTAATTATATAAACTGTCAAAGTACAAATGTGTACTTTATTTGAGTATTTCCGTTTTCTACTGCAGTACATTATTATTCAGTACTTCACCTCCTAATTACCTTTTAATAATAATAATAATAATAATAATAACAATAATAATAATAATAATCTTACAAGGTGTATTTTTCTACTTTCAGTGCGTTTGGCTGATAATACTTGCTGTTTCTGCAGCTCTGAGTTTCATTTCAAACGATGTTTTGGATGTTTGATGTGTTCGTGGTCTTTGTTTCCTCCAGTCAGACGGCGGGGCCCTCGGCTCCCTCTGCCACCCAGTCTGCTGTAATACGAGCCATATGTTCCCGGCGGGGCGGAGCAGGGCAGCTCGGGGCCCTCCGGCGGCGGTGGCGGCGGCCCCGGGGCCCCCAGCATCATTTGAGTAAAGCCCTCGGCCCCTTTTCTCTCCGCTCGCGCCTTATGGAAGAAAATGTCGTCCACAATGAGGCGGCTCTCGGCCCCTTTCTTCCCCTCGCCTTTCATTCCCCCCACTAGAAAGCCAGGAACAGGGGCCCCGGGGCCACTAATGCCTTTTGATGGGGATTGGAATTAATTATCTCCAATAACACAATTGTGCTCAAGCAACGAAAAGAGCAAAGAAATCCCCTCCAGAACCAGAGAAGAAGAAAATGGGGCGGGGGCGGGGGGGTGGTGATCAAAGGGGGGG
>LKNJ01004829.1:0-12344 GCA_002120245.1 Maccullochella peelii | reverse complement strand
TCCTAACCAGGTACAGGCTCAGGGACAGATCCTAACCAGGTACAGGCTCACGGACAGATCCTAACCAGGTACAGGCTCACGGACAGGTCCTAACCAGGTACAGGCTCACGGACAGATCCTAACCAGGTACAGGCTCACGGACAGATCCTAACCAGGTACAGGCTCAGGGACAGGTCCTAACCAGGTAACATCTGAACATCTGTGGTCAGTGTTGGACAGGTGAGGCTGAGACAGAGGAGGGGGGGGTAACTGGTAGCGGTGTCATGGTTGTTGTGGTTCAGCTCAGACTGATTTATAGATCTGATATTAGTTTTCTATATTTCAACTAATTTAATCATATATGTATATTTACTGTATATGTGTGTGTGTGTGTTTTGTTTTAACGAGTTTCAGCTTAAAAACAGAAACTACAGGACTCTACAGACACCTCACAGCCAATCAGAGAGCAGGAGCTTCAGTTGTTGTGGTGTAAATGTATAAACACACACACACACACACACACACACACACTCGCTCTCTAACAGAGTCTTTCTTCAGAACACGCAGATTAACGGCTGCAGGATTAAAACCAGGACACCCAAGTCGACCACGAGTGGTCCGCCGTCACCATGGCAACCAGTCAGCGGGGGGGGGGGGGGGGGGNGGGGGGGGGACACACACACACACACACACACACACACACACAACCTACATATTGCTGGTCTAAGATGGAAAACCTGTATCTCCAAGTCTAATGTGATTTGATGAAGAAACATAAAATCGTTGTCATGAAATAAAGCAAAAGATTTAAAGAACGTCGTCACGGTTTCTGCTGACGCCCACTTTACTTCAGCGGTTTTCAGATTTCACAATAAAACTCAGTTTAAAGTTTCATTCAAAAAAAGGCTTTTCTTTTCTTGTGTTTAATCTGAATATTTTTTAAACTTTAGTTTGAGTCTGTAAAGAACTCTTTTGTATTAATTCTAAATCTCAGCTTCCATGAAAGAAAAGCGCCAATAAATAATAAATAATATTAAATATAGATTCACAGATACGTTTGTTATTGTTATTTTAGTTGAACTGAATGTTTTTATAGATGATTTTTCTTTCCAGGAAATGATTTAGAAACAACACTTAAAATATCAGAAATACATTTTTTATTTTTTCTCGCAACCTCTCTGATTGATCTCTCGACCTCTTGGATGGTAGCGACCCACAGGTTGGTAACCGATCCATTATCATTATGATTGTCATCGTTGATATATTTGATCGGATCTCATTTCCTGTTTAAAGTTGTCACACACATAACAGGTCGAAAATAATAACTTTATTTAAACGGGTCAGTTCACACAACAACCTTTTAGTTTTATTTATTCTGGACTTGGTACATAGTTTTAATTTTATATGGATTTATATGTTCTCCCACTTTTTTATTTCCAGTGCTGTTTTTTCTTTCTGCTGCTGTAATCAATCAATCAATAATGTGTCCTCTAATCTCACAATAAGCCAGACTTCATTTAAAAAACAACAAAAATAAGGAAAACGAGAGGAGACTTAGAAACTGATTCATTTAGTGAATAATAGGTGATATAAAGTTTTTCATGATCAGATTTTTATCTTATTGAACTTTTCTGACTCGATTTTAACCCTTTCATTTTACACGTGTGTGTGTGTGTGTGTGTGTGTGTGTGTGGACTGCAGCAGAGGTCGACCAATCAGTTTGCTCTTCCTCATGTTTGGACAGCGTTAGTATGCAGAGCAGAGTGTGTGTTTAATGTGTGTGTGTGTTAGAAACCTTCAGAAAACAGCAGCTTCAGCAGTTTGTTCAGTCAAACACACACAAACAGTCAGCAGTACATTTACTACAGTACTGTACTAAAGAACAGCTTTGAGGTACTTGTACTTTACATACTTGTACTGCAGTATGTTTATCTGACAGCTGGAGCTCCTGGTTAGAATCAGAATTGAAATCGGATTTATTGCCAAGTAGATTTTCACATACAAGGAATTTGCTTTGGTGTTTTGGTGCATAAATAAACTAAGTAGAGAAAAATAAAAATATATACAGATAAAATAAAGCCACTAAAAAGCAAGTAATGCAAAACAGCAAGTCAAGAATACAAATGTAAAATAGAGAATTTAGCAATAAAAGTGTGAATAAATATAAAATACAATAGAATAAGATGAAATTTTAATTTTATTTTTATTGAATTTGTGAATTTTGTGCAGGATGTGCAAAAGTTCAGTGTCTTGCTTTGCAGATTCAGATTTTAAACAGAAAACGGATAAAATCAGTAAAATACTGCGTACACATTAATAATCATTACCAATAATCCATTAATATAATATAATAAAATATGTACGTACTTGCAGTTACCAGCTGTGACCACAGGCGCCGCCAAATCAAACAACAGAAATCTTAAAGATTATAACTTGTTAATGTTATAATATCTAAATGTTGTTTCAAAGCAACTTTTTGGAGAAACGTTGAATAATTGATCTTTTAAATAAACGGGAAATAGAAAGAAGCTCGGGGAGCTGCGGTGACTGACTAGCGTTAGCTCGGCTGGCTAGCAAGTTAGCAGCTAGCTCACCGGCTACAGAAGTTCACCAGCTAACCCTCGAAGACGTGCAGAGTAATTATGCTGTGCCACTTCCTGGTGTGATGAGGCCCTAAGAGTGGGCCCACCACAAGGTGGAGCGTCACTGGCACCAAACTCCTGGATCGGAGCTGGACTAGAACCTTGGGATCACCTCTACATGACTCAAGACTGAGGGTCTGGTTTCTGGGTGGAGTCCTGTAGAGGACAACACCTGAAGACTCCAGAGAGGAACATCAACGCTCACATGAGAATTTGTCCTGCATCCCGGGGGAGGTTGGGGACATGGGGTCTGAGTGGTCCATGTTCAGAGCCTGCACTGTGGAGGAGCTCGGAGTTGTAGATAGAAGGATGCGGATCCCGCTGTGGCGGCGACCAAAGAACCTGAAGCAGCAGACAGGTATCAGGAGGTCTGAAGCTTCTGTGGTCACTGAAGGAATTTCAGGGAGGCCACAAAGAGGATCTGACAAACCTGAAGACTCAAGGCCTTCACACACCGGGGGATGTAACGGATAAACGACACGAAAATGCGAAATACTCGCCTGCAAATATTTACTCTGCTCCACCCAAAAGTAAACTAATCGACTCACAATCCTGCATCTCTGTGGTTCTGCTGGTCTCATCAGTCCGAGACCTTCAGTGGGCCTGAGACGACGTGTTTGTGTTTTCGGTGTTTAGTTGATGAGAAAGCAGCTGATCAGAAATGTTTCATCTGTTTCCTTTAAACCGACAGGTTGACCGAGTTGTTGAAAGTTGTCAAAAGTTAAATTTTAATTTGAAGTTTTTAAGGAACATGAAGTCAGAGCGGCTTCTTTCACATTTGTCACAGCGATCCTCTGAAATTAATCTGAGCAGAGTTTCAGCTTAAAACAGTAGAGTTTAAAAGACGAAACCTTAAATCAACAAAAGAACTAAAAGGCTGATCTTCAATTAGAGACACAGAGGGGGGGGGGGAGGAATCCTTCACTGCAGAGACTCGAGATGAAAACTTTCATTTTTTCTGTAACTAAAGAATAAAATCTGTTCATGAAAACTGAACTTCAGAAAATTAAATCAATAAATTCATTTTGTAATAAATCTGCATCTCATTAAAAACACTTACTACGTCACTACGACACACCTAATAAAGAAAAAAGAATACACTCAATCATATTTATTATAAAGTATGATAAAAGCACAGATGATATTAAAAATAAAGCAGAAAAACAACAAAACAAATCAAATCTGCTTCAGTTACAACAAACAGCTGATTATACTGTTATTAGTAATAACAAACATTTACTAAATGAGGAAAAACATCAAAACGCTGGAAAAATAAAAGTGTATATAAACAGAAACACTGTCGGAGCCACAGAAAATAATCAGAGCTCAGTTTATAAAAAGAATTTAAAATACAACATTTAGAATAAAACTGAGAGGAGATCAGATGACGGCGCGGAGGCTTCCTGTCCCGACTTTCTTCCTCAAAACCTCAACCAGACGCTCCAACCTGAGGAGGAGGAGGAGGAGGAGGAGGAAGAATGATTTTGTTCAGTCTGAAAATTCACTGTTATAAACGCTGATAGAAACCTGAAGATATCCGGGAAACACAGACAGATGTTCCTCCTGTCAGGAAATATTACTCAGCAGTAGGAACTGAACCAACGACCCTGCAGGACCTGGTGTCTGTCTGTCTCTCTGTCTGTCTGTCTCCCTCTCTATCCAAACCAAATTAAACTTCCTGTCTCTAATAACCAGCAGATTTCTATCACCCCCCCTCCCCCCCTCCAGAGAGCAAATATTCCTCTCTTCACTATTCAGGAACTTGGGAGGCTCTTCAGAGCCGGCCGCCCCCCCGCTGGCAGCCAAATTAGAGCCGAAAGCCGCGGGTTTGAGCCCAGGAGGACGACGCAGGACGCAGACGGACGACTTAAGCTGTTTTCATCATGAATCTCATCCCTTCATCTTCAGGCTGATGAGATGAAAAGCAGCAGAAGAAGAAGTCACGTTATTCAGCATCCGACCGTCATCCTGTACGAGCCCAAATCTGAAGGATTAATTCTTCCTGATCAACTCGGCGGCAGAGACACTCACACCGACGTCCGCTGAATATGAATCATCAAACCAAATCTCTTCAGTCCCACATGCTTAACCAGTCTTTGAACACATCCCAGAGTCACTGATGGCAACATGTTTCTGATGACAGACTCGCTCTTATGTCACTGGTTTCTAACCTTTTTGTCTTGTGAACATTTAAGCAGGTTGTCGCCAAGAAAAATGTAAAACATAAACACACTTCTGTTTAGAAGAAATGTTTGTCTGCTTTTTCCGTTCCCCTTAGGGGGTCCCGACCCCCAGGTTGGGAACCACTGACTTCTATCAACGTGATGGAGCAGTTTGAGAATCAACAATCAGTCAGTAAACTTCATAAATGAGTCAAACTGCACGATGAACACAAGAAATACATGAGATTACGTTTACATTTCAACCCTGGATTCTTCCTGTGAGGACGAATCCAACATCCTGCTCAGGGAGGGTCACTGTGGCCTTGGGGCTAAGACATGTACCAGGTAAACCTGGGGTGGGGGTGGGGATCTTCTGGTCATGATTACTAAAAACTTGAGTTGTGTTATTTGTGTCAGATTCAGTTTCTGCAGCAACGACTCGAATCCACAGAGACCAGATGTAAAGTAACTTCAGTGTGGCCTTCAGGGACAGTAAATAAAATGAGTGTTTTGAACACAAAGAGCAGAACTCATTCAGGTTTCACATGTCACCTCCTAACAGGACTAATAAACTTCCTGCAACTCATCATCAGCCAATCGCAGCAAACAACCTCAGCATGATGTCATCACCCTGCTCAGTGTGTGTATGTCAACAGCCTTGTTGGTTTTTAGTAAAGGTCACTGGATGTATGTAGATACACACACACACACTCAGTATTTTCTCTCGTCCAATGAAAACGGAGCTTCTGCTCTAAAACATCACTGGATGCTGTTAAAATTTCCCAAACCAGGAAAAACAGACATCAAAGAACAGAAATCACATGTGAACCTTATAAACGTTAGTATTAAAGTATGAATCATGTTGACAGGTGTGTTGTATAAAGGTAGACTCTGACCTGCGGACTCTCTCGCTGGCCTCTCGCTCCGCCTCCTGGCAGCGTTGAAGCTCCGCCTCCACACTCTGCTTCTCCTTTGACAGCTGCTGAACCTGGACAAGCAGGGGCGGGGCCTGGTGAGCTGACGCCAACGAACCCGCTGGACAGACGCCGTCACTGGGCAACGAGGGAGGAGGGATGAAGAGGCCCTGAGAGCTGAGAAAGGAAGAGAGGATGTTCACTACTTTGTTCTGTGGGAGCTGTGGTCAAATCTGTCTCTAGAAAATAAAACAGTGACGCCTGTCAGTCAGATGGAGCTCCAACACACCCTCTGCACGAAATACGTCTGTTTAAACTGTCGGTGATCTGTTTTATCTGAGCTGCTACAACATCATCAACACATCATCACTGTGTCATCGCTGCATCGTCACAGCATCATCACTGCATCATCACAGCATCACTGCATCATGACAGCGTCATCACTGTGTCATCGCTGCGTCATCACAGCATCATTGCTGCATCATGACAGCGTCATCACTGTGTCATCACTGCGTAATGATAGTGTCATCACAGCGTCATCACTGTGTCATCACTGCGTCATCACTGCATCATGACAGCGTCATCACTGCGTCATGACAGTGTCATCACAGCGTCATCATTGCATCATGACAGCGTCATCACTGCGTCATGACTGCATCGTCACACATCAGTGTTGAAACCTGAAGGAATCAGGATGTTTTACCAACCTGGAACAGATCAATGATGTTTCAGCTTGTTCACTACATCTTGATCTTAAAGATATCAAATATGTTTAGATGGATTTTGGTGAAACATGTTCAAATGTATAAAATGATGAATTCCAACAACTTCATGTTTTAATCGTTGAGATGTTTGTGACTTTATATTTAAAATCCCCCGACGGTCAGTGACTCGGGTCTGTCGTCTTCTCTGTGGTGCGTTTACTGTCGTTTTGAAGCAGCTGTGTCTGTAGACTTGGTAACAGCAGCAAAGTGAAGTTGTTGAAGTCAGTACATTTAAATAGATCTGAGCTGAATGACCCAGTGATCAGTGTCAGGAGGTAACAAACCTCTGGAGGAAACGTGTGATCTGATCTGAGAACAGCTCACTCTGACCTCCTCACTGTGAAGGAGCTGATAGTTAATCAATCAGCTGTGATATTGAAAGCTTCTGAGCGGCTTCAGGTTAATTAAAGGTAAACAGAGCAGACGGACAGCAGAGGACAGAGGAAAGGACAAAGTTCCCAGTTCACCCAGTTCAGACTGGAGTCTGACGGTTCATGTTGAAACTGCAGAAACGTCCGGCTCGTTTGATTTCTGATCTCATGAATCTAGCCGTTTCAGGTTTCCATGGATACCGTGGTGTGAAGCTCAGTAGCCAGAACTCATTCCGTTGGTGCCGACATCAGCTGGGCCTCAATCTGCGGTTTAAAACCACCAAGATCCAAAACACTATTTTGGTTTAAATTAGGCGACTGTAAATACCCCAACCTACACCACATCTGGTGCTCTGCTCGAAACACAGATACTCAGAAACCTGTGGGTGTGAACCATTGTTGTCCACTGAGCTCCTAAACCAACAAGCAGCAGGTCAGAGGTCAGAGGTCAGAGAAGGGTCGGTCTTGTTCCTGACCTCCTTCAAATTAAGCTTCAGTCAAACAGATGTTTGATGTGAAAGAACCGTCTGACTAACAGCTGTCAACCTGCTGTGACCCTGCAGAGATCCAGATCCACCAAAGACCAGTCGAGATTGAGCAGAGACCTGCTGTAACACGGCAGAGAGACCAGAAGAGATCAGCTGAGATCCAGCACAGAGCCAGCTGCCACACAAGTGAGATCCAGAAGGAAATCCAAAGGAGATCTACCAAGGATCCAGGTGTTTATTAAAACCACGGTCTGTCTGCAATCTGTTGACAGGAATTGGTGTGTTTCACATTTCTGGTTCACTTGGACAACTTGGGGTTCAGTGTGTTTGCTCAAGGACACTTCAGCATGTTCACAGGAGGAGCCGGGGATCGAACCAGCGACCCTGTGATGAGCAGCTGACCCTCGTTACCACCGCAAAGAGTTTCTGATCAACTCAGACCTGTTCTGTGTTCAAAACTAAACATACATCAAACATGTCTAAATGACAGATTATATCTGTAGACGATCGACTGAGCTGAACCCAGCGCGCACACGCACACACACGCACACGCACACACACACGCACACACAAAGGGGTTATATAAAGTAAAATCAAACAAATCTTTCAGAGAACTAACAGGAGAAATTAGTTTTTATTTCCCCCAAAAACACTGAAATAAAACCAAAATCCAGACCGCCCCCCCACCCCCACCCCCACCTGCTGCCCCCCCCTTCTCTGAGTCTCTGCAGGCGTTCAGCATCAATCCTGATGATGTATGGAGACTCACAGTTTAGACAGCGTGGACAAACAGCACGACTCTCTTCTTACATTCCTCTGTTCTGCAGAGCGTCACAACCTTTTTACAACAAACTGTTTCTACATGGAACCGGTTGTCAGTTGTTCTGCAGACTTCAGACTGGAAAAGAACGTCAGACTCAGCCTGCTTTCGGTTTGTGGTTCACACATCATGTTAAAAGTGTTTGTCCTTCCAACACACAAATCAGCCTCCACACTAAAAGGATTGTGGCTACCAAATCAATTAAAAACAATACACAGATATTTAAATTGCTGATGTTTTATCAAGGTAATAACAAACTGAATTATATTCAAAAGAAATGTATCAGCAGATTCTCAATGTTAAAGGATCAGGAGGTGAAGAACGTCATCGTCCCCAGGTTGACTTGTTGTTTGTTTAAATGCTCACAGGTTAGTCAGAGAGCTCAGGTTACACAGGTAACCAGACAACACCTTTACCTGCCCGTGTCACTTTAATGAATAATTATATGTTTAATAATGATACTCATGCATACTCCCTGACTTTCCTCCCCCAACGTGTCCCCAAAAGATCAACAGGAAGTCACAGAAAGTCAATTACCACGTGATAAACTAAGAATCATTTATCAGTTATCAATACCAAACACTTCCAACTGATTGGACGAAGGTTTTGTTTCTACGACTCGAATTCTCTGTTGTGCCCCTCTGAGAAGAGAATTAGGTGCGAGAACCGGAACGGAAGCGGTTGGAGGCAGGAGAGAGACTGACCTGTGATTGGCTCGTAGCACCTGTAGCTCCGCCTCCAGCCGTCGTCGGTCCTCCAGAGCTCCGCCTCTCTCTCTCTGAAGCCTCAGCAGCTCCTCCTGATTGGATAAAACACACGTTAGTCACATTTACCTTCTGATAGTCGACTCATTTGAACCCACATCAGCAGACAGAACTGATGATGATGATGATGATGATGATGATGATGATGATGAAGGACCTCAGAGGAGACCATTTATCTGGTCCACCGTCATGGCTTATCAGCGCTGTCAATCACTGATACTGATGCACAACGAGACGAAGCTCTTGACCTCCGTGCGACTGTCTGTTTAAATGAAGGATCCATTATCTAATTGACTAATTAACTGACACGAGTGTCAACACACTTCATAATGAGGACTTCATCGGCGTGGATTTAGCTTCCTGATTCACCAAGACAGCAGACCAGCTCCTGGACTGAACCTCCAGGTGCATTCTGGGAATGAAAGAGAGGCTCAGCAGGTGCAGTTCAAGTGCTGAGTCGGTCAAGTTTAGTAAATGAATGATAATGTATTGATCGTGATCACAAAACATTTCATCCGGCAGCAGTTCGACTCCACTGGAGAATATTAATAACAGTAGTCGGCACCGAACGCAGTGCTCTGTAGAACCTCACGGCCGAGGGCGGTGCAACTGCCCCACCAGGTGGTGATGCAGCTAGTCAGGATCCTCTCAGCGGTGCACCTGGAGAAGTATCCTGGAATCCATGTTGAGCCTCCTCAAGCCTGCGGAGGAAGGAGAGTCTTTATGATGCCGTTGGTGTGGTGAGACCAGCACACGTCCTCGCTGATCTGGACCTGAAGAACCTGAAGCTGCTGACTCCACCGTAGTTCCCATTGATCGTGACGGGGGCGTGTCCTTCTCTCTGCTGCTTCCTGTAGTCAGTCCTGTAAGTCCACAATCAGCTCCTTTGGTATGCTGACATTGAGATGGTTTTATTTCTTTAGCGCCAAATCCTAACAGAAGGTCTCCCAGGGCTCTTTTCATACAGACCAGGTCTAGACTGAGTCTTTATATTTACAGAGACCCAACAATCCCCACCATGAGCAGCACCAGGAGACAGGAAAAACTCCCTTTAACAGGCAGAAACCTCAACCAGAACCAGAACCAGACGCTGGGTGGGCGGTCATCTGCCTCGACCAGGTGGACTCCTACAGTACCTCCTATAAGCGTGATGTATCACCTCCTGCCTCCCCCCTCTGCTCACAGAGCTGCTGCTGCAGGGATTGAACCTGCGGGCCGACACTTACAGGACGGTGTACCTCTCTGGCCAAACAATGTGGAGGTCGACTCCAGCAGGGATTACAGACCCGATCCTGACCTCCTCCTCCTCCTCTATGCTAATTAAAGCCCTCAAGGTCTGCGAGTTTAAAGTGAGACATCAAAAGAGAAACCAAACCCGGAGAGTCAATATGTGTCTTCTCCAGCCGGGCCGGAGGACACGCTTCAAAAGAGCCGCCCGACTTATTAATCAGAATAATTTCCAAATGAGATGATCAGTAAGCGGGAGCGACGCCGGGCTGACCTTTAACATGAGGAGTTAAGGTCAACGAAAGAGGGGGAGGAGGAGGGGGAGGAGGGGTCCTTCAGGAGGTGGCGGTGAGAGAGAAAGTGGGTGAGGAGGGTCAGGAGGAGGAGAGGAGGGGAACCTTTCATTAGCATAAAGGAGGAACAGGATGACTGGGGAGGATGGGAGGTGAGAGGGGGAGTGGGGCGAGGAGGACGGGAGGAGAGGAGTAAATGAAAGGAACCTACTCTGACCTTTAACATGAGGAGTTAAAGGGGCAGTTCACAACAAATGAGCCCCCAAATTCTGCCCCCCCAGTCAGCTGACAGCCGATTGAAGTTGGTGTGTTTAGTGTTTGATCAGCTCTGAGTTCATTTCAATCACTCCGTCCTTCCAGGGAGCAGGAAAACTCACCGTTTATGTTCTGTGTTTTTTCCCCCAGACCTTTTGGAATTTATACTGCGAGTCATGACATCACTTCCTGTCTGACTTCCTGTGTAACTCAACACAATCTCCCATTCAGCCGTTTCCTGCGTCTCTCTGTCTGAAAACATGAAGTGAGACACGTCAGCTCCACTGTGGCAGCTCGAGATCAGAATCCGAAACCGTCAAGATTTTTTCAAAGTTAAACTATGATTACAGAAAAAACTACAACTCCCATGAAAACGCACAAGTGCAGCAGCGCAGGTACTTATAACATCGTAACTTGGTTTGTTCAAATCATTAAAATTCACAAACGCACTCTTAAAAAGTCATTTTGCAACTTTTTAGTTTTAATCTCAGACGCTTGACTGTCCCGCCGTTATTACAGACACATGAACTAACCGCAGACGCTCGACTGTCCCAGCAGGACTGGTTTAAAGGTCCAGTTTGAAGTTCTGGTTTAAAGGTCCGGTTTGAAGTTCTGGTTTAAAGGTCCGGTTTGAAGTTCTGGTTTAAAGCCGTGGTTTCTGGTTTTAGCTTGGTGGTTTTCGGCGGCTCTCTGACTGTCTGTCGGTTAATTTCACGGCAGCTGTTGGTGTTTCTGTTGGAAATTAAAAACCTCTCCAGGCTCTAATCCCCCTGGAGCCCTCCAGCCTAATTAACAGACTTCATGGAGAAAAAAAAAAAGAGCGAGTGCTACATTAATAACAAAATTTAATATATTTCAGCAGCAGAAAACAGACAGAGCTGCAGGAGGAAGACGGAAGCAGAGAGGATGCAGAACAAAACAACAGATTCTACTGAAGATTTTACTCAGAATCTGATGCCGGGCTGAAAAACAGAACTGGAGTTCAACACAAGTGAGCGAGATATTTATTTAAGGATGGAATAAATAAGTAACTAAATAAATTCATGTTTCAGTCAATGATGGTTGATCTGATTGAAAGAATAAATGAATTTATTAATAAAATAATTAATAATGGGCCTACTAGAGCTGAATACGAATTGTCCTCCAGAAGAATTTTAAATGTACTGAAACAAACATGTCCAAACCTCCGGAGCAGGTTAGGTGTGCAGCATGAGTTACCATGGCGATAACCACCGTCGTAACCCTGAAAACCCAGGGTTAAACCTGAAGTTACCTCGCTAACCTCAAATCCTGCTTTGTAGTACGGGCCCAGGTCTGAACCTTCAAACAGTCACTACGATGGCTTAAAACTGGTCCTCACAGAGATAGACGTGTACACACACACACACACACACAGAGCGACCCTGTTTGAATAACAAGTTGTTGGCAAACAAGCTGCAGCGTCTCCACGGCAGGTTGTCATGACGACAGAGCAGACATCCCATCATCACCATTCAACACAGTGACCAGTTAATATGCAAGAGAGAGAGAGTGTGTGTGTGTGTGTGTTTACCTCGCTCGCCCTCTGCTCTCTCTCCTGAACCAGATCCTGTTCCAGCCGTTTACACTGCAGAGACACAATCAGCTGATTATTACCAGGATGCGCACACACACACACACACACAC
>LKNJ01004828.1:36883-49224 GCA_002120245.1 Maccullochella peelii | reverse complement strand
TACATACATACACACACATACATATACATACATACACACACACATATATACATACATACATACATATATATATATATATACACACATACATACATACATATATATATACATACATATATATATCATATGCATCTGAATAGAATAATTACAATGTTGAAATCTGAGCAGTTTTATGTTATTTCTCCTGAGTTCCAACAGTGTAGCAGGGTACTAACTGAAGTGAAACCTATTGAATTCAGCATCAAAGGTTAGCCATTATAAACACCTGGTGTATCACCAGAGCTTTCTTCTAATGTGTACTTGTATGAAAAACTCTGTGATGCTCTTAATGACTACCCTGTTTTCCTTAAACACATTTTTTTTTATTATTATAAATTTGACTTGATTTGACATATGACTGAAGGCAAGTGGTGACAAAACATGTTGACATGAATGACAGAGCTGAAACACAACATGGGTGGGGAGCAAACCACAGGCCAAAAAATCTGACAGGGCAATGTTTACTCAAGTTCAGGCTGCACTGATATGTTCAGCCTCTGCCATTGTTCGGTCTGACTTGTTTATCAATGAACAAACAGGTGATGTGTCCATTTCTGCCAGATCTGTGTCCATTTAGACACATAGAAACGTTTGATGAACTGGGAAACATAGTTAGCTAGTAGAACTCAAGAGGTGTTTCTTGCATCTAATAAATCCCAAAACAAACCAAGAGAAAGCAATACTCTCACTTATGTTTCTGTCCAATCAGTGCAGCTGCACCACTAGGCCTGCAAAATACAGCAAGGCACCTCTCCACTAACACAAGTGTGTGGGATATGAAAACTCTGTTTATATAACAAACACACATACCTTAGCTTCCTTGGGCCTTGTTTGAGGTTACGAACCAGTAATCCACACTGGGGAAGCAGTGAGATGCTGTATTGGTGTATAAATGGCCCATTTGGATGAAAATGTGCTTTTCTAGAATACATTCTCAAAACAGGCTAAAGAGAAGAAGGTGGTAGGCAACTAAACCCTTTCAGTAGTGCAAAAAACGCAAGATAGAGTGCATAATTCTCACAAAATGCCTTTATCATTTCTATTTTGTGGTTTTGTATCTAGCACCCGAAGCATGATGTCCATTCAAACATTAGCACTGAGTTACAAATTTTGGATGACACATTTTTGTATTTGAGTGCGAGTGTTGCCCTTAATTGCTGCATACCTTACATTGATTTACAGGCCTCATAGAGATGAACGTAGAATACATTTGCTAACATCTTAATAATGGTGGTGTTTAATATGCAATGTATTAGCAAGTAATTACAAAAAAAACTCATGGTGTAATTGCATCACTGTGGATAAACAGAACATAGTATATATCACAATAAAAGCTTAGAGATTTTTAAATGCTTTCCTTTCTTTAGCTCGGTAATAAGTTACAGCAGGAAGGAATTTTTTGCTTTTTTGCCATGTTGTTTTGCATCATCTCGGGGTGGTGAAAACAAAAGCCATTTGCAGGAGAGAAACAAAGAGGCTAAATAAGCTGGCAGTTGACAGCGGAGGGCAAATCAAAGTCCTGGGGTTAAATGGGATTGTGGGTCAGATGACTAGACATCGTTGCCTTTCCGCTCACAGCCATCCTCTTGTGCCTCAGAAAAATATCAACCCCCCCACCCCCACCCCCACCCTGCCCACCAACACTCCCTCCCTCCATCCCTGCCTCCCTTCCCCTCAACAGCCCTCCATTTGCCTCAAAGGCGAGAGTATTTCATCTCCAGTAACCCCACTGCAGGAGAGAGCCATCCCTTATTGCTACTATGCAAACACACAGTGAGCCAATCTATTACACATGTGGATCTGTGTGTGATTTTTAGAAATCTTGACGTTTTCTTCTTCAAACATCACTTCAACTCTTCAATTTACCTTCAATCAAGAAGCATAACAAGAGTGAAATCACAGAATAACCATACTAAAAATACGCTTTGTGATGCCACAGTGGCATTGGATCCTATAGTGGACATGTAATATAGGGCCCTCATTATTTAGTCCTACAGGAGCCTGTCTATAGAGCACTATTATAAATCACCCTGATGGATACACAGTCAATTGAGAGTAACAGAGACAGGCAATGGCTGAGAAAATGGCAGCAATCTGCATTAGACTTGCTTTGCCTTTATTAATCATCATGTTTTCTGTGATTACCAGACCACAGTACATTAAAAACAGTGTTCCATTCATGTTCATAACTGCCTCCCAATGCAGCCTTACCTACATCTCGCCCCGTCCTATACCTGGATTGTGTGTATCAGACTGCCTGGTGACAAGAGGCTCTGCAAACACTGCCAGGCAGCAAAATACATATGAACGTATTCAGAGCGTTTAGTGCCTGGGATTAATCAAATTATAATTTAATCATCTGATCAAACAGCAATTAGCATAATCACTTCTGGGGAAGGCCTGATAGAGTGGAGACTGGAGCGGAATGGAGCTGGGGGCTAGCAACACTCTAATGAAACATTTGCCAGAATGTTTGAAAATGTTACACATTTCGGGCTACAGGAACGGAGCTGGGTTTTGAATGCTAATCAGCACGGTTTGGTTATGCCTAATGAATACGTCCAATAGTCAGCCACAGGGGAAGAAATTGCCAGTGAGGTCCTGATTTCATGATTTCTTGTTGGTCATGTATTTCATAGTTTAATATTTAGTTTTTCTTCACAAAAAAAGAACATTACATGTTATTATGTTTGTTCTTTCTTTAGTTTTTAAATTTCCCATTCTCTCTATTCTGCCTGATGAAGCCACACCCTGCTCTTGTAACAAAACATTGGTTGAAATACCCGTAATATGGCACACCATATTACAGGTATTTCAACCAATGTTTTGTTACTGTGGCAGTATTCCCAGGTCACCTCTACTTATTTTGTTACAAAGACTGTAGCACAGGGACCTGACCACTTGAGAGTCTTGGGTTCAAAATGTACTGTGCTTTCACTAATTACAATATCTTGACTGAAGCCTTTTGTCCTTGTTTACTATCCACAGAATTCAAGTTTTGTTGATAAAATAATTCTGTAAATAGTCTAATGTATGAGTTTACCAGCCTTGTTGGCCACACACAGAAAACAAAGGGGCTGCACTCTCATATCTTACGTTTGAGGGCTAGGCTAATTGGAGATCCACATTTAGCATTTAACGAATCACATTGTATGTAGTCTACGACTTAAGCAAGGCCAGTGTATTATGAACAGAGAATACATAGAAAAAAATAGGTGGGCTGTTATAGCAGTGTTTGTCATTATTGACCTTGTTAACTTGCTCTAAGTTTGTGGTTGAGGACCAAATATTCATTTATAAACAATATGAATTCTGTATTAGGAGTCATCTACACAATTTAAACCATCACTGACATGAATTAGGTGTTTTTTGAGCTCCTTAAAGACTGCTGTACCTTTCATACTTTTTACATGTTCAATCTCTTTAAGAAAATAGATGGTGTGTAGTAATCACTGCAGTGCAAGACAGCCTTTTATTTTGTACCTCTCAGAGGAATGTCAGAATGATGTAAAAGTGTAGGAAATGTTATTTCAAATGTCAGAATTTTCACAAGGACACCAGACCCTCTGTTAAAGGCCACAGCTTTTAGACCTCAGTAAGAATGTGGGTCTTACTTTGGCCATACAACAAAGGTCACACACAGTCAGAGGAGACACTGATATACTGTATAGTGTCTTCTAACAGTGTCTCTACAACACTATACAGAGAAACACTGAAATGTGAGATATTATTGGGCTTCAAATGTTTCTACTATATATTATTGAATTATGTTTATGGTACTTAAAAGCCTATTGAATTGACAGGTGTTTATATAGAGGAATAGCATATGCTCACACAGCACCATCTTACTGTACATCTAGAACATAGCTGTTTTGCCTGTACATAAATGGAGTACATAAAGAAAAGAGATGGGGTCTCTGTGTCAGTACTTTACTTCCCTCTCTTCATCTCAGATATACACATAAAGAGTCATAAATTGTCTCTGTGGATGCAGACAGGTGTCTAGATCCAAGAAGGACATGAAGAAACCCCAACAGACAGAGTCTCTGTGATGGAATTGTTGCCAAGCGACCCCGCACTTGGCAACAATTCCACCACCCCAGTGGCCAACCTTTCCTCCTAACAATAACATTCATAATGCAACTACAATATTTTGCATTAGAAAAACCCATGTTGGGTTATCAGGCAATGCCACCTAATCAGCAAAGTGAGTCAAAATATTCACATTGAACAAAATGTCCACTGGTGACATATTTTGCACATATGTTAAAGCAATAATAAGCAACATACACAAAAGGTTCAGTATATCAACATTTGCCAACGCACCACCGTTTCTCAATTTTGATTCCAAGAAAATCTGCTCGAGCCAACTAAAGCATGATAAGGTTAAAATCCACACTGGTTAAATATTTAAATGTCAGAGCAAGAATGAACACAAACCCTGACCTCTGGAGTAAGGCCAAGCGCTATGTTTAGAGCTGCAATGATTAGCCGATTAGTCGATCGAAAGAAAATTAATTGCCAACTATTTTGGTAAATCGATTAAAATGTCAATGAATGTCAATAAAATGTAAAAAAGCAAAAATGTCAAACAGGATTTGTCATTTATGACACTGTTGGTTGGACAAAAGAAGCAATTTGAAGACGTCACTTTGGGCTCTAGGAGATTGTAATGAGCTTATTTTTTTTACATTTTATAGACTAAAGGATTAATGGTGAAAATAATCGGCAGATGAATCGATAATGAAAATAACCATTAGTTGCAGCTCTAGTTGTGTTTGCCCGTTTCGCAGCACTTTATGAATGTCACCCAGCTTCTGAGTAAACCTTGCCAGTAAACATAATTATTATTGCAAATTGGTTGTGTATGAACATAATGCGCAGACAACTTTAGAGGAAGCCCTCTGATTCGTCTTCCTACATTTTTTGCCTGTGGCTTTTCATACCTGTCAACAGCAGCTAGGCAGATCTCTGCTCTCACTTCTGTGAACACAACAAAGCTCTTTCCATGTCTGTCTTTATTATGACTGCACTTATCATGATCTCAGAAGGGGCCACAACAGGGAAATATGTAAAAGGGTCTACAATGATAAAGGTTGTGAAGCAGATAATACATAATGGGCTGAAATCAGGCAAAATGACCACTACATCTCACAGAGGTTCCTCGGCTATTGAATAGTTGCAGTGGTTCATCTTAGCTGAGCTAGAGCTGCCAACCAGCCCAAAAATGGAATTGTAATAGAGAATATCGGCATCTGTTTTTTAGTTTATAGAATAGCTGAGCCTGAGCTCAACTTAGCGTACGTCTTGCTATACCTGCGTGGCCACAGCATTAACCTACTGCCCTATTTTATGATGAAAGCCTACAGACACAAACAACACAACTAATTGCCATCTTGTCACCAGTTCAGTTAACAGATGCCAAAAACTATGGTCCATTGTTTTTAACATAGCTTACTCACCAATACTGTATCACTGTCTTATTGCACTGTTATACATTCATGCAATGCCATTTTGCAAGAACACTGGAAATAGATGTCACACAAAATGTCAAAGGAATTCCAGTAATAAGCTTTGCTATTTCACTAAAGTGTAGTGATGTATCAGCCATCATTCAAATAGAGAGCTTAAAATATTCTGTCCAAGAGTGCTTTCTGGCTTTGGATGCAAATTCAGTCACAGTTGAGCTATTAACATATTAAAGACCAGCAATTTGTGATTGTGACATCCACGTCAAGTTGCAGATGTACAGTATGTGAATGTCAGATTTTGTTAAGCATCTATAACAATGTTCATTTTATCTATAAAACATTCACAAGCTTGGAAGTCTCTTAATAGATGTTGTAGTATCTGGCTTTCAAACGACTGCAGAGCATTTTTCTACCCCATTTGCCCTGACCTTATTAAATTCAACTTCATATTTTCCTGACATTTAATGAATCATCACACTGTTCTCGTGTTAGTTGCATCACGGATTGTCCCCAGCAAAAGCAGCTGAAAGTATTGTTTTAACATTATTTAACCATACTGGACTTCTATCACTTGTACCAGTAGATTGTGGCACTCAAAATGTACACAACTGTGAACTATAGCTTGACAAAATAATTAAATACAAGCCTTGTGTTTATCCTAATGGATATACAATAAAGATTGTTGAGTCTTAATCAGTGTCTAACAATATAACTGTCTGGTGTATTGGAAAGTGCTCAAAATAGCCTTGTTTCTGCATGGAAACCCAGGCTGATCTGATATGATTCTCTGAGCTTTAGCTACCCACATAACACAAGCTGACTCTGTGTCCCTCTTCCCCCTCTCTTCCTCCTCTTTTTCTGCCTCACTACACACTATCATCTCCTTAAGCATTCTGGTCTGGGTTAAATGAAACCTTTAACAGTTCAATGTGCAGCCATTAACATATGCTTGAGTCTGCTCTCGTCTGAACAGCCAAGCACACACAGTGGAGCGACACAAAGATGTTGACCCAATGGCACTGACAAATCCTGGTGTGATTAGTGAGTCCATGAAAACACCACATCACTAATACATTCTACTGTAATATTAAGCCGTATACAAAATTAAAACAAAAGAATGAAAAAATCTTCCTAAATTTGACAAAGAATAAAGAATAAACCTAAATTCAATCGGAATACATGGTACTGAATGAGTCTGTGTTACACATTTTTTGTGAAATTAGTATAAAATCATTTAAAACTTTATTTAAAGTTTAATTTTGTGTTTCCAGTCTTGTGAGGGAAAGGTCTTGCTACATACATTCTGTAATACCATGTATATAATAATCGATCATTTTCAGATTTTAAAATTCTGTTGTCATCACTATTATAGTAAAGAAATAATAGCCTGGGGTGACGACAAATTATCATAACACGTAATGCTAAAACTGTGGATTAAATAAATGTATGTAAATGAATATTCTACCACTGTCAAAAATCATTATGTGATAAGCACACTGCTGCATCAGTAAATACAGTAGCTCTAATCAGAACTAAAACACATCCAGACATAAATACTACTTACTTAAAAGGAATAATCACCGTGTTTCCAGTGACCTACATTGTGTTGACTGGTGTGCTGATATTAACGTGCGACTGAGGAGCTGAGCTCAGTGGTTGTTTGCTGATGTGTGTTACTGTGACTCTGTCAACCCGTCCTGGCTCTATGTGAAGTGACAGATGTATACCAAAAGACACCAGTCTGCACAGACCTAGTTTCCCACTGGCCTTAATGTGACCTCTAAGCAAGGCTGTTTGACCGCTGATAATTGGTCGAAACAATAAGATAGTACCATCAAATTGTCAAGCTCCTCTGGACAAATGCTTCACCTTTAGCACCAAAAAAGATTTTTAAAAAAAAAGATTCAATGCAATGCTGTGTCTTCATGAAATTACTATGAAAGTTTGAGACAGAATAGGCTTGTAAGATGATGTAGAAGTTACAATTATACTGTAAACTACTAATTTCTTTGGCGAAATATGTTTTGAGGGAAACATAATTGCAGCCTGGATTATGTTCACTGGCAAGTGCTATGTTTCTGTGCCCCGTGTAAGTCACTGGGAGGCAGTCGTTGTGGATGGTGGCTGAACAAAGTGGACTTAGACACTGGAGGCCAGGGTTAGCATCCTGAATTGTTAGATTTAGGCAACAAAGGCACTTTGGTTATGGTTAGGGAAAGATTGTGCTTCTGGTTGAATTTTAATAAAGCAAACTTGTCCTGCATCATGCTTTTTTAACATTTAACCAAGTGCACATCTTTTCCTAACCTTCACCCAGTGCCTAAATATAACCCTAAAAAATGTTAATCATGCTTCAGTTGCTACATGCTGATATTGTATTGCAAGAGCGAATATTGTAGGAAAACAAATGAAACACCTCGTCAGTGAAGGCTTTGCAGATACATTCAGTTAAACATTCTGCAACTTGGCCGATACTTTCCTTAAAAACGTTTTCTCATTATATTGTTAAAAAACAGAAATGAGTAGGCTAGTATATACATGTAATTTCTAGGGGACAGGGTTATCAGAACTGATAAAACAATAGATGACTCAGTAAACTACACACAGATATTAAAATCCATCTCTTAATTGGTAAAATGCTATGGATATGCACCACTGAATGATGTCCATATGTGTGACATCTTTATTGCAAACCCACCTCTCCTCTCTGTGCTTGATTGATTATAATCTCTGTTCTTATCAGGGTGAATATCGTGCCTTGGTTACTCCTGATCAAAATGAACCGTCTAACTGCTGATGTCAGGGCGTTTTGTATCTTTAATCCTCTAAAATCGTTGTTCAGCATGAAGGAGTTGGGAGACAGTTTCCTGTGTTCAATCTGTTGCTATTATGATCCGAACCAGGGGAAAAAATTGTAGAAAGAAACTGAATTCTTCTCCTACATTAATCACGTTTGAAGTCTGGATTAAGTCATACTGAAAATGCTTATGTTTTAATAAGCGGAGGCACCTTTTCTCCAGCAGCCCCTCTCCATCCTAAACTGAAAGCTAAAAATACACATGCACAGAGTGATACTAAGAGCCAATTGAGGAGCTTCGCTGTATATTTACACAGCTTATTAGTGTCCAATTGAGCATGTGTCAGATTTCCCCCCCTGGCGTAGCTGAGCAAAAACAACATTATGCCATTTCCCCAATTTAATCTGTTCATAACTGGAATATGTTGTTCCCATTCCATTTAGGTTTTAATAGACACTTCTGCAAGAGCACTTTAAAAGCTCAAGCACCACCGAAGTGAACTCTACAACAGATTTTACTCTCCACAGCGGTGAATTGTTTATATCTACTGTAGATAAGCTTGCAAATGTGTCCTCAACAGCAATTCAGAATATAATGGAGATTGTACAGTTGATACTGTTCAGAAATTACCACTGCAAAGCTAGAGCTGTGGTTGTAATCTTTTAAAGATATATTCTACTAACCAGCAATGCAAATATGTACATACAGCCATAAAAGGATAACCTAAACAGACAAAAATTGATTTAATTTAAATTAGATAAAGTGTTGAAATTAAATGTGACTCTCATAACTATTATCAGGAAAGAGTGACAGGCTAAAATCTATCAGGAAGCGTTGCAAGGGTCACCTGAACAGAGTGCAGTGTTGCACAAGCCCAAAGCCCACACCACAGCAGCAACACTCATTACCTACGTCTCCATAGAGACAACCTCAGCAGCCTGTACTGGACCAGAGCCCTAAAAGCCTTTATTTCAGGAAGCCTTTATTTCAGGAATATCTCTGTCCAGAAGAGATGCAAAATGTACCATTCTGATGGAAGCTGCTCATTAAGACTAATCTTTGCAGGTCTGTTCAGGGAGAACAAATGTGCAGCAGAAAGAATACTGTGTAACATCAACAATCACAGCCCTTTTATTCTGCCTACAATCAATTTGGCATGGACCAGAAAGAAGCAAAATACAAAGAGAGGATGTCATAATGCATCATTCTAATTTCTGCCACAAAAACAACATTTGAATCTTCGAATCAATAGAAAAGGTCAGTGTCTGTCGATATGAATGGTTCTGCATCAGCAGCGACAACAAATGTAGCGTTCATCACAACTACAAGTGCTGCTGCTGCCATTCAAAGTTTCCATGTAGATGACTCTAGCAGCAGCCATTTTGCAGCGCTGTTGCCTGGACCAAAGAGACTGAAAAAGCCATTCAAAAGCAAAGCAATAGGTTGTGCTCTGCAAACCGAGATTTCAGCACAGCATTGACTGAGACTTGAAATGGACAGTAGTGTCCTGTTTCTTGAAAGTGTCCTGCCTCAGTTACAGAAAGGAGTCTTATACACCACCGATACTGCTTTTACTCCATTCTCTCCTATAAATAACCACTGTCTTCATTGAACCCTTCAGCATGGCCACAAAATGGTTTTCCTGTCATCTTTGCTTGACGCATCGCCCTCTACTCCCAGTTTACGTTGTGTCCACTTCTGATTTTTTTAACCCCTTTTCCTCCGTCTACCTTTAATAGATCTTCTAAATACCCCAATTTTCTTTCGAGCTGATTTCTGCCCCCCACCACACGCACATCCCACCCTCTACCCCACAGCCCCTTGTCCTCCTCATTTCCCCCCCTTCCTCACACACCCTTCTTGTATTCGCTGTAAAAACCAGTCACCTTTAGTCCATAGACAAACAGAATTGGCACTGATCAAGCCCTTCTTTTGAGGAATTCACTGTGGACAAAATAGGATCTGGATGCATTTTGCAAGACGTACACTTGGGCAAGGGTGATAAGGGCTCGTCTCTTTTTTTCCCAATCCAAAATGACTCCCATGTCTGTGCTTCTAATATGGCGGGTGCAATGCCAGAAAAAAGCACAGCCAACCTATTTAATCCTTTTTCTAGAAGATACTCGATAGAGCTAACAGAAAGCATACAGACATGCAATCAGAGCTTATTTAATTCAATACTTAAAATAATAAAACATATTTACTTATATCATAGCATGCAAGTTAATATACTACATTTTTCAACAACATACGTCTTGGTTTAGGAGTGGATTTCTGAATTTGAAATTAATTTTAATGTCTATAAAGAAATTATTTCAGTTTCATTAAGTGAATAATTGTTCTGTTTGAATGCAATTCACAGGCAGGGTTGAGATTTAAACAAACAAATGGTGAATACACCACGTTAACATGCAAATGTGTTACAACTAAATTATTTACTAAAAGATAATTTTTCATAAGCCATATAGTGATTGAAAACTGTTAATATGCACATGAAGCATCTAAAAATAATGGAGGAAAATACACCCAGACTGAGGCCCAGTGCAGTTTGATTAGACACAATAAATAATCATTTATGCAACTGAGAATGAAACTAAATAATTAGGAGATTTTATTTTAGGCCTAGAATTTCCTAAAAATTAATTGTACAAAAACTAAAATAAATATTTCTCATGCAGTACAGGCTGCACCTATCACTCAACCTACATTTCTCCTCTCTCTCTCTCTCTCTCTCTCTCTCTCTCTCTCTCTCTCTCTCTCTCACTCTGTATATCTCTCGCTCCCTCTCTATATCTGATAATAGGGTAATCTTAAATGTTCAAATGCAGGAGTGGTTAAACGTTCTTACACTTAATCTCTATAAAGGTTAATGTGGATGTACCTATCAAACCCCCAAAAAACCCTCTGTCTGTGTCAGGACATAGCAACAGCCTGTTCTTCCGTTCAATTTTCCAGGACAAAAAAAAAAGAAAAATCAATATCTTCAATGTGGAAATGCTTGCAGAGTATTTGGGATATTATTTGCAGCTCAGTCTGGGGGGATAATTAACATAAACTTGAAGTTTAACGTGCACAAATGCATTACCTACCATTCAAGATGCACTGGGAAAAGATGAGAGCCAATATCCACATGCCCCGCTCCGTTCAATATCCAAGCTTATGCTTTTTCTTCTTCTCTCCCCGCACTCTTTCTTCTTGTTATTTCTTCCTTTTATTTCTTCAACAAGTCAATTGCAATGAAAGAAATGGGAGCTTGCAAATATCTCTCCCTCTCTCTCCCTCTCTTTCTCTCCCTCTCTTTCTCTCAATCCTTCACGTTGGGAAGAAGATGAAGAGGAGGAGGTCTGAGCTTCTTCTTGCTGCTGATTGTCCCCTGGTACGGCGGGAGATGGTATATGATCCACAACTGTGCGTCTCCCCTTTTTTGGACTGACCGCACCGCACCGCGCCGGGCCTCAGTGCAGCCGTCCCCCCGTGTCGGAGCGCTGCTCTGCGTGGAACATGAGGGAGCTCAGCTCGGTGCGCTCCGGTCCAGGTGAGCGGTGCCGCTGCTGCCGCTGCTGCTGCTGCTGCTGCTGAGTCAGAGGCTGGAGACGCATAGGACAAACTGTCTATGCGCACACCTAACTCCACGGTTAAACAATTAAAACAACAAAACAAAAAAAACAAAAGACTCCAAAATCGGGATAAAGAAAATAATCAATCAGTAATGAATAAATAAATTAGAATTCTATGCAGTGAAAACAGCCAAACATGTCATCTCAGGTAGAAATGCGTAAAAGTTGGATTTTTGTCGAGGATTAAAGAGCGCATAGAGTTGATTGTTAGCTGCGCTGAAAACTCATTCTCTCTTCGCCGCCTCTCTCCGTCCGGCGAGCAACAAGCACACGCATCTTCCCCCCGCAGCCGCACACACAAACTGCTCACACCGGTCCCTGCGCTTAAAATCTGCCCTGCCTCAGAGCACTGTGGAATAAACCCTCGCCTCCTTCTCCGCCGCTTTTCTCCCTCTCCATTGCCTTAAAGGTGCAGG
>LKNJ01004828.1:0-36878 GCA_002120245.1 Maccullochella peelii | reverse complement strand
CGTTATAAAAAAACCCCAACTCTTTTGTTTTATCACAGAGAAGACGGATCACGGTGTCCCACTCAGAGAGGGAAAACTGTACATTAACCTAAGCAGGAAAGAATTAGCCCATGCAGGACATCCTTCTATGGTTTGCTGGCACTGCTGTGGTGTAGCAGGCTGGAGGGTGGATGTTGAGAGAGGGAGGGAGGGAAGGAGAGGGAGTGATGTAGGCTACACCTGACTGGATACTATGTAGGCATTTGGTGAGGGAGAAAAAATGCTAAGTTATCTTAATTGGAGGAGATCAGATCCTCTCTTTTAATGTGCTTTCTGGATCATTTATGAGCCCCAGCGGCATTTTGGGGATCCTGCCAGCCTTACCCTGCATTCATTAATTGACCTTGACAAATATAAGAAGCGACCCCCCAATGCACCAGGGGGCATCAAACGGCGGCCATGTCAGGCATCCACAGCCCCCTGCATGAGTTCACCTCCATTCAAGCCACACAGAAGGAGCAGATTAATATGTGGAAACAAAAGTGCTCTATGATGAAGACTTCTATATTCTATTTGAAATGATAAGGTGTGACCTCCACATGAATATATAACAATGAACCTGAAAATGTCAACTGTAAATCTAATTATTTTTTTAAATGATTATTTTGACTATCTAAAGAGACATGAGGGGAACAGACAGAAGGTAAATGTTTCCTTTTGAATCTTCAGCAAGCAAACACCCACGTTATGTTTCTCAGGCATTTGCATTCTATGCTGAATTTGAAATGATTTTGAAGGCACTGACACAATGGTAACTGCAGTGACATCCGCTGCCATGTGACTGTTTGAATTTAGCGTGGCCCATTTATGCTCAAATGCTGTAGCAGGCGAGCCAGGCTTTAGCCCCTCCACCCAGATACAGTGTCTGTCTCTTAGACTTAGCATCCACATCAGACCTGCACATGAACATGCTCTGCACCAGGAATACAGGACCTGTCACCGCCTGTCTGGCCCCTGCATGTGCTTCCAGCCAGGCATCCCCAAAATAAAACACATCATTATCACCGACTCCAACCATCCGAACCAAGATGGCAGGAAAGAAAACATGCGCTTTTCCTCACACATTGAATACAAAGTATTTTTTTGTTTGTGTTGAATTTGCCTAATCCCCCTCCCTGTCACTCTCATTGGCTCGCAGCAGTGAGGGGTTTGTTGTTCTTCCAGTTCTGGTGTTGTGTTCATTCTAATATGCACGTCTCCTGTTCCTCTGCTTGCTGCTGTACAGCACTGGTCTGCAGCCTGGCCCTCTCAACACCACACTACTGTACCCTTTTTAAATGGATTATTATTAGAAACCATACTGTACAGATTTTGCTCCAGTTGCAGGCAGCTACAGTACCCTCTGAGACTGCCTGCAAACATGAGGGAACTTGTCGACATCTACTAGCTTCAAACTTTGGTGTTTCATTCCTGTTATGTTTGTGCTGTTTTTTTGGTCATTTTTCTTTATCTCATCTATTTTTTATTTTATTAAAAAATGCAAGTCAAGGAAATTTGCTTAAACACTTGGATTTCATGGAAAACAACAGCAAAACGCAGACATTTTTGATAGCTACTGGATGAGCAAATGTATGAGAATGAGCAAAATCCAAACAACTACATGTAACCTATTTACAACAGAAACATAGTTGCTGGTTTGTGCTGTCGACAAAATACACACACAAAAGCCAAGAGTACCAATTAACTTGGCACTGACCCATTTCCTCACCAGTCTCGTTGATGCGTTACCCTTTTTTTTGTCCAATCATTCAGCCATATGGTAAATGATTCTCTTCAATGTTCATCCCAGTGGACTGTTTGGGCACAGAGATTGGATTAAAATCACTGGCTGCATGGTCATAAAGAGCTCAATCCCTACTTCTCTAATCCCCGCTTTAAGGCCATGATATGTTGTGAGGTTATGATCAAATCAAAAAGGTATTATCCTCTTTAAATCCTTCTGTTATTTAAATGTTAAACCTTCACAGACATTTCTGGGACTTCTTTTTTGCACTGATAAAGGGGTGTACTGTGCTGTAAATCTGAGACAAAACTTTAGTGTACTTAAAAGGTGAGAAGCAGAAAAATGACTTTTTAACAAATATTACTGTTTCATAAGGAATTGATACTTCTCTCAAGCATCTCTCAATATACAGTATGACTGAGAATTTAATGTGCTGAACTTAAAACTAGAGTGCGGGACTTTTACATATAAATGACCATCCGTTACATTCAAGCTGTTGCCAAATGAGTTCACACAATGCTGATTCAGCTGATTAAGCTGATTAAGATCCCCGGCATGTAAATCTCTCCGTATTTCGCAGTAGTTTTTAAATCTGGTGTGTGTGGCGACATTCCCGTGCTGGCGTACCGGTAGTGATGTGTTTTACTTCAACCAGCAATGATTGTTTTTCCAGAGAGTCATGTAGAGAGAGAGTCGCGTCAACAGAAGGTCAAAATGCTTGATGCTTGGGGGGAGCAACCGTAGCGACGGAGTCGCTACAGCAACTAGGAGTATGGAGGAAAAACCTAAGAAGCTCCAAGAAAAGTTTCTGATGCTCCAGATAAAAAAGAAACGCAGCGTTCAGAGGAAGCATCACAGTCAAAAAAAAGAGAAACAAACAGGGATAACCATTGTTGGAGAGGCTGAAAGAAGATCAGGGACTGAGAGCAGACAGGATGTGGTGTTACTGCTCTTGGACAGGTTGGTCTTTGTAAAATATTTGGAGTAGCTATTACATTTACTCTGAACTGTGGAAATGTGAGCGAGCTCCCCTGTAAGCATACGTCATGAGCACGCATCCACAGTGTGTAGTTACTCTCACTGCCAGAAGGAGGAGACAAAAGTTCTGCACTCCAGCTTTAAGGTGTTCTTATGCAGGTTTGATGCTCCATACTGCAGTTTACCGAGAATACAAGTCGTGTTTTACCACATGCTGTTGTGTACTTTGTCAGTCAAGTCTCAGAATGAAGAAAATGTTGTAGTTTTCTAGTGTTTCATTTTTCTAATGTAAGAACTAGACATTAGAGTTGAAATTAAACAGGACTGTGAGTCTGCAGCCATGCTAGCAGTTTAGAGTGTTAGCATTCTAACATTTGCTAAATAATGGTGCTAGAGGAAACGTCACGGGGGAATGATGAATGTCTGTACAAAACTTCACACCAATCCATCCAATAATTGTTGAGATACTTCTGTCTGGAACAAAGTGGTGGACCCAACAGCCAACACTGCCATCCAAAGAGCTTTTAGCATGGCTAAAACATGTTATTTCCAGCTCATTGAACACTATGTTATCAGTTGATAAGATCCAGATCCTGCCCTGCACTGCTCATTAGCAGTTTGTATAGGTCTATCCGTATTGAATTATCCAACGAAACAATATCCCAGAGAGATAAATGTAGAATAGGAAGGAGAAAGTTTACCAGAGGTCGGTAATACTGTGAGCGAAATGTGAGTACAACAGCAAGTGTGTACTCATTACTAAACACAGAGACCAGAGCAAGGCCTACAAATACACAGCACATATTGTGACAAACACTTGTCAGGTTGTAGGTATCCAGGCTCGACCCAAACCTCAGCAGCTTATTTCCACTGGTAACTACAGTGCAGTTGTAACGAGAAGAGAGCAGAGATAGAAGAGTTGGGAAACTGGGAGTCGTGGATGGATTCTTTGGACAGGTTTAAATTCTTTATATAAAGCTTTTAATTCTAGATTTTCAAAATAATGTTCAACTTAGCTATTTGTATATCAATGTTGTCCTGTTTACGTTCAATCCCCTTTTGTGGCTCAGGTTTGCAGCAGCTCAATTACAGTATAATGTATATGAGTTAAACAAGAAGCCAGTGTACAGTGGGGAATACATCCATTAATTTTAACTACAAAGAGCTGGATTCCCCAAGGGAAGCTTTTATGTTTCTTATTAACACAACTACTCTCAAGTACTTTGGTTATATTCAAACAACCCAATACAATATCTGATAATGTCTTAAAGATGACCAGGTTTATCTTGATCTGCGACTCGTACGGAATAAGGGAGCTTTGCTGCCTGGGTCGGACTTCTGAATAATTCACACCACATTATGAGGTAGAAATGAAGGAACAGTAGTCTAATGTACATCCTGAGACCCTCATTTTATTAGACCATCTCTGAATCCTTCTCTCTACACATACATTCTGAATGGAATGTGAGATAAAGGCACAATTCAAGTTTCATGAGTCGACATGTCTCCAGAATAAAGAAATGGAGAAATCGTGTTCCCTTTGAGAGTAATTCCTCGCCATTAGTGGGTGGAAAGTGCTGTGTCTGCTTTAAAATAAGCTATGTGCCATAAGCTTTCCACAGCAGGTTACACAAAAAACTGATGCCCTGCTCTCAAAGCAACAAAGAATTTCAAGAACAAATCAAGCCTTGGATATCTTAAACTGTTGATATCATCAATCTGTTGATGTTCCTCCAATAAAGAAAAAGTAATCTGCAGTGTTTTTGCTAAACATCTTGTGCTGCGGTATATTCTCCTGATGGAGAACTTTTTTATTTCTGCCTCTTCCATGATCTATGATGGAATTGTTGCAGCAAAATTGATGCAAAATGGCACGACACTCACTGTTGCTGTTTTAACCAGTGTTCCCCAAACAGATGATACTTCTGCGGTTGCCAGGTGATACATGGAGAGATGAAGAGCAGGAGCTCAGGTAATTTAGAAAAATAGAAATTATGACTTAATTAGTTAAATATAATGTTTCCATCATCTGGGGACTATGAATGTACAAAATTTAGTGGCAATCCATCCAGTAGTTGTTATTTCAGTTGATTCAATTGATATTGCAGCCTAGACCAAAGTGGGGGACCGAGCAACCGAGCGACCATTAGAAAATACAAAAGAAAGCCTGAATTATTCTTTTTATTATACTTTCAGTTTTAATTATTCCACTCTGCTCCAGATGCAAAGACTTAAACTTATTTTTCCTGATATGTTAAGTGCAGTAGTGCTAATATGCATAATAGTTCTTTTTAGGAACAGAGAACTAACTAAATGCCTGGTAGAGGTAGTTAACAAGGCTCAAAAGCACTAATTTTTCCTTATTGGTTTCCATAATCACCTTGCCTCATAAGGTTATAAGGTAGCAGCCAACTGAGTAGACACAGCAGAGCTGCTTGATGGCCCACCTTAGTGGATCTATACATTGATTCCCTTCATTGACTACTTTGCATCTCACGGCTACAAGGCACTCCTGTCCAGTCCTGATTGAGTGGACAGCAGGGTCATCCAGAGGTAATTCTAGGATTTTAGGGCTTTTGAATTTAAGTAGCAGAATTCATAACTTTGGTGTACTCTGAGGCAGTGATTCATACAATTTTATTCCATTTTATGTATGTTCAGGACATTCCTACCAAGTTTCTATCTCTGGAGTGTTCATCGGGGAGTTTACAGGGAAATTTACATTCAGAGGCTGTACATTGCACTTTGATCCAAATTTATCTGGCTATTTAAAATTTTGTCACACTGTACAATGCCACTGAGAATTAAGATTAAGATTGAAAAGTTTCATTAAGTTGCTACGGTCCACTCTGTGGCTCTGAGCTGTTATTATCTGATAACTTTAGAGCATTTATCATTCTGATCTGGGTGATTTCAGCTCAGGCCCAGGACAAGCTGGACTCAACTTACTACAAACACACTGATCAACTAAATATTTCATAGTGAATTGACTTTATTTACAGTGAAATCAAAGTGAATGATTCATTTTGCCGTTCAATGCATTTTCCAGGTTAAAAACCCTCAAAAGAATTTCACTTTCATAAAAACTTTAACATGCCAAAGTGATATTCTTCTTTCCTGTCCTGAAGCTTCCTATTTTACATTTTTTCTTGGAACATCCAGTGTTGGGTACATCTTTCCTTGTATAATTGTATTTTATTCACCAGCAACAATTAGTTTAGAATAATCATAAGTCATCAAAAAAGGTATCATGTATTTCCCAGAAAGCCTCAATGAACACTGGTCAAGTTATTATTATACAAATATGTAAACGTCATAGATGGCACAAACTCATTTTCTAGCCTCATATTAGGCAATATTAAAGTGAGTGTTACGTGGCATGGTTCAGGTTCAAAACTACATACAAGGGAAACAGTACAGAACACATCCAACACAGGACACACAATAAACCGACAGGGAACAAATCAAAGGGACCGGTATAAATAGGGGAGAGACTGACGAGGGAATCAGGGGCAGGTGTGTACAAGGGAGCAGGTGAGGCTAATCAGACACATGAGGGCAGCAACCAGGAAAGACAAGACTTCAAAATAAAACAGGAAACAGACAGATTAACGGGGTGTAACAATGAGCCACATTAGACCATGACTTAGAGAGATTTTAGAACAGCTTTCAGGCCTTGTCGTTTAACTATGAATTCACTGAATGGACTGGAGACATTAGCTGCAAAGGTTCCCCATAATTTGGTGCAATACAGCATTTGCATGTGTTTATGTATGTTCATGCTGTTTCTGCTCATCTTATGACTGCGATACCACACTGACCAGAGATATCTGGGAAGCAAGAGGCTGGTCGACTGTCATTCACAGAGCAATAGTAAACACATTTGGGTTTGACTCTTCTGGTCCGTAACTGTCCAACATGGGGTGGCAGTGTTGCTTAGTAACCACAGCACATGACTGACCTTATCGGTGCGGTCATAAAAATGTATGAAGTCCTTTTATTCATTTTGCCTTCTGTGCTTGCTCTCTCTCACATACACACACACACAGGCACAAACATACAAATACATACACAATTTAGATGAACACATCCTAATGCATTGTTCCTGTGTGTGTGTGTGTGTGTGTGTGTGTGTGTGAGTGAGAGAGTGTGTGAGAGAGAGAGAAATAGAAATAGAAATAGAAAGAGAGAGAGAGAGAGAGAGTGAGCAGCAGGGTGGTAATGAAAGGCTATACCTGACACATGCCACAGACTGCATCAAGCAGCATGAAGACAGAGAGAGGTGGGGGAAATCAGCAGTCACAAAGCCACACAGGAAAACAGCAGAGGATGCAAGTGTAAACTGGAACATTTTCATCAGGCAACTAAAGATGAAAACATGCAAGGGATGCGGATATAAGACACATAATGATATGTTGTGTAATCTATGATCTGTCTAGTTTACAGTGTCTTAATCTGGGTTTAATCCCCAGAACATATTTATGGAACTGACAAAGTATTATGCAGTGGTGGCACAGTGTGTGACTGTGCAGGGTTTTCCAAGGCCTTTACGAGCCAAGAGCAGCGCTGATGATTCCACACAGGATGTTAAGCACCACGTCTGTCAGCTCATTGACACAGTATCACAGCGGCAGGCTTTCTTGCAAAGTGCTGCTCTATCGTCCCCACAGGGAGCACAGATGTTAGCCTTGCTGTCGCCGTCTTTTTGCCCTGACAACATCTGCACAGCTGTGTTGTCGGCTGCCACGTACAGGCGAGAACGTCACAACCCGCTCTTGAACTGTTGACAGCTAGGGGCAGGTCGGCACAGATGGCAGGGGGTGTCAGGGGACTGGCAGTGGGTGGAGGGGGGTGGCAGGTATAGAGACTGGGGCTCCCATCTGGCCTCGGTGCTGGCACTCTGCCCTGGAGCGTCTTCAACGTTTACTCGACAGAAAGTCTGTCAGGAGTTGGAAGTCACCTTGTGCAAAACGTTGTACTCTCTGGGCGGTTGGTGGCTGGAGGGAGGGGATCAAACGCAGCAGCCTGAGCTAATTTCACCAGACAGGAAGGAAAAGCTTGGCCAAGTTTTAGCCTGATCCTGGTCAGGTTATATGTTGCAGGCTCACAACAATCATGGGGGTTTCATCTAATTAGCGGGGCTTTGTCATATTATGCTCAGGTAGACGCCAAAGAAGTTGGAAATGTGGTGTGTCATGTTGGGTGTAGCTGACATTGCTACACAAAATTTAAGGAGCAACTATAATTACATTTAGTCATTGAAAGCGTCTTTTATTCTCTATATAAAAGTATAGAGAATGCAGTCCAGTATGTGCAAAAGAAGGACTGTGTATTGTTCTTGTGTTTCTCCTGTATTCTCTTTTTTACTGTAAATTGTTGTTGTTTATAGTGTGCATTAGGTTCCTTGGTGACAGAAGTGATGACTGCACTGAAATAAAAAAGTTTTTTTTTAGGATTTTCCCAAATCATTCTTCTAAGGGCCAATTCAGGGACAAATATGTGGACAGCCAAACACCACAGAATCTCCAGAAAACTGCCAGAGTAATGAAAATGCTCAAGGCTCAGTGCTCAATGAAATGGTGCTCAGCCTTCCAGAAAATGGTCTGATTGGCTATTGCAAAAAGACACAATTTTCCTTGACTGACATGAAGGCATCACCAGGTATATTACTGTAACACAACGTGTGTTTAACCTTTGACCAATCTGCAACAAACTCAATTCCCATCATTAGCAGGTAAAAAGGACAAAGAAAAGATTCACCACTAAAAATGATATGTAGATAGCATTGTGCCTAAACTTTATTCAAGAAATGTATTAAAATGAAGTTTTAATATAGCTGTCCATCTGCTTTGAGTTATTGGACACTGAGCAGCTTTCCTGTCAAATGTTTCTGGAGCTTGACTTCCATAGTGAATCAGTTTGACTCGACATTTTCCATGCTTGCCTATGTGGTTACATAAAATGTCCACCCTCAAATTAACTCTGCGTTTTGTTGATATTGATTTTAGTTACTAATTTTTTGGGGGTCCCACAGATCCCAATGCTGTATGTGGAGCTGCAACGATTAGTCGATTAACAGAAAATTCATCGATCCATAATCTAAATAATCGATTCATCGTTTCTTCAAGTAAAAATGTAAGTTTCATCTCTTGTGACCTTCTTAAAATCCAATATGTATGAAAGTATTGAAGTGGTAACTCTTCCCTTTGTCACAAGCTGTGCTCTCTCTCTCTCTCTCTCTCTCTCTCTCAACCCAACCGGTCGAGGCAGATGACCGCCCACCCAGAGCCTGGTTCTGGTTCTGCTTGAGGTTTCTGTCAAAGGGAGTTTTTCCTTGCCACTGTCACCTAGTGCTTGCTCATGTTGGGAATTGTTGGGTCTCTGTAAACAGTATTATAAAGAGTACGGTCTAGACCTGCTCAATATGAATAGTGCCCTGAGATTTTGTTTGCATTTCATAGAAGACACTGGCTTGCATTAAAGCCTGTTCACCTGCCAGTCGGTTTCCCCCCCAGTGACACTCTCATGTCTCAAGTATCAAACCAGGTTAAGTATGTTTTTGAGCTGTTGAGCTCCAGCACCCCAAACATAACATTAGAGTTAAACTGAAATGCGGTGAAAGAAGATATAAAACATCCCATAGCAAGAAATCTGGGAAAAATATACAACCTCAATAGAAAGTCAATGTTATGAGCAACCTATCTGAACATGTTGAAGAGAAAAAAGTATTGAATCCTGAAATTGCTGCATGTTTTACATACTTTAAGGTTATTGTTAGTGTTATTAGTAGTAGTAGTCACAGTAGAATGTAATGTAAAGTCTATATTTTTGTTTCTTCTACCCTCCTGCTTTCTAATTCAAGACAATAATTTAGCACTGTGTAAAGAATTAAGCTGCAGACCTCCCAAGACCCTCCCCAAACAGAATCCTCGGACTGGAGAGGCCGACTGGGCAGACCTGCAGATCACAATGGCTGTTGACTGCAGAATGGGGCATTGCCCAGTGGGGGCTCTGGGTTTGACCTGGACTCGCTGTCCAGGGCGTAGGGCCAGCACAGAAGAAAAGCGCTTTACGGATGGAGCATGTGGTCAGGTCATCTCTTCTCCTTCTCTTCTCCCCCTTCACAGCTCCCCTTTAATCCCAGCCTGTAGCCCCCCCCCCCATCCAGCATATCGCGAGGAAATGCCAACAGATGCCCAGTGTCTAAGACAGGCATTATGTTCTTAGAGGATGTCCTGGTAATTCTGCTTTTTGCCAGGCAGCTGATGATTACCACGCTGTCTAGAAGTGGTGAGGATGAGAGGCAGCACAGAGGACAACAGGTAGCCATCTCTGCTGGCTGGGTCACGTGGTGCTGCAGTCTATGCAAAACAAGACCTTCAAGACCCAGAGGGGATATATGTCTGTTTGTAGTATTTGAAGGAGTGATGGGATTAACATTTCAGGAATAGACAGACAAATTGTTAGACAATTATAATATTATTGTCACCATTATTGGTAATATTATCAATGGTATTGAGGGGATAACTAAATGGTATTCGGGGATATCTAAATGAGAATGCACCAACAGCAGCGTTTAGTGTTGTATTTTCTAACATGTTACTCATCAAGAATTTAAAACCGGAGGAGCAGGACTTCGTTCGCTATAAGGAAATGTGTCAGTCATGGGGACGAGGAGAAAGTGGTTTGTCAGACCCTGAGGGGGCCACACTGACCTAAATACAAAATTGTCAACAGAAATCCTACACTGACCACCCCAAAGAGAACACTGGGGACACAAACATTTAACTGCGAAGACGGCATCAGTTAAAATACCTTGACTGGGAATCTGTATCTCCACAGGCTATTTTAATGTTTCAGAGGATAAATTCACCACCATGGCGGAGAACGACAACAGTACACAAAAGAAGGTTAATGCTTTGTGTATGCAAAATACATGTATCCATCCTCAGTAAATAAGATGGACATGCTGTTGTACAAGGACATCAGATTATTAGTAGCTGGCTTATTTGTAAATCCCATTGTTGTTCCTCCTGTTTGCATGTCTGAGGGTTCAGACAGGTGTTTCTGCCTTATTGTTATTGGCGTATGGTTTTTACATGAAGGGTGGAAAGAGATTGTTAAGATTAAAGTTGAACCCTTCCAGTAAAGAGGATTTCTCTCCATTCAGCTCATCAGTGGTGCTGAATTCATGGCCTGAGTCAGTGAGGACTGATGCCACCATGTGGTCAGGAGTGGTGTTGCTGGTGGAATATAAATCCTGCAATATCACTTGCAATTGTGCTAATCAAGCTGTATGCTTGTTGTTCTGAAGCCCTAGTTTGCAGTATTATTATATTAGACTTTATTATTGTTAGGTGTTTCTGTTAATTGTCATCCTCTACAGGATTAGACAAAACTGTGAATGTATTCTTAAAAATATATAGATTTTTTCCCTATAAAATGCACTTAATCACTACTTCAAATGTGTTTGGTATTAAATAAAGTATTTAGTTTTTTTCTAACAATTTTATATCAAAATGCAAGGAAAGAACTGATGCAAGCAGTCAGTAGTATCATATGTTAGCTACTTTAGTTTTGTCATTTTGTGACAAAATCTGTCCTTTTTGTCTCTGTCCAACTCAACTGACAATTCAAATTACAAACTGAACTTTGTTACGCTCTTGTTGGTTTATACGTTACCCACTTTAAAGACTGCAATGTGCAGTTGTGAAAAGTAACAAAGTACATCTGCTCAAGTACTGTACCTCAGTGCATTTTTGAGGTACTTTGCTGGAGTATTTCCATCTTGTGGGTTTTTTTTGTTTTTTTTTACTCAGCTACATTTTGTCGTTAATTTGGAGGACTTGAAGGGGCTGGGGGCACATTTTTTGCTTGATAACTGATGTAAATGATCAATTATCAAAATAGTTGTTTTAGCCCAACAAAATATATGACCAGCTTATAAAATATGATGCTTTGGTTCAAGGAGCTACAACATTAAAATTTTGCTTACACATTAATGTATCAGTGATATAAGTACATATTTGTGCCAATACTTATTTTCAAGTTAAAGATTTCAGTACTTCTTTTACTAACGGCAATGTGTATTGAAGCCAATATTTTGTCGGAATTTACACTAAGTAGTAAATGCAACTATGCAAAATACAAATGTGGATAAAGTGTGATCTCTCGTCAGTGATAATCATGGCAGTGATCCACCAACATTAACCAAAACTAATAATACCTTTCAGGAGCCACTGATTTATGTTTTCCTTGATATACATATTATGATATATCTACATATTATGATATATATGATATTAGGTAAGGAAACTCTATTCCACACGTAAAGGTGCTGACTAGTTGTTTACAATGAAATAAGAAAAATCTGACTTGCAGATTATGGTCAAAAAGATCAATGGAAAATTTCCTCCTCCTGCAGCCAATATCCTGGACTTTTGTTAACAGAATTTCCTATATGATCTTTGCTCTGTGTATAAAACCTGTGCACACAAGTACATGTGCTGTGAGCTGGGCTGCACCCGTTCACCAGTTCTCTGGTTGACCTACAAAACCAGTGAGAGTGCTGATGTTCATCACAAGTGCAGGACCCTGGTGTGGCGTAAAGACTCATGCTGATCTGACAGTCTATGAGGCATCTATGAGGCTTGATGCGTGACATCGACCTCACGAAAGAACAGGGGGGGGAAATAAACACATAACTGCCCAGTAACAAGGGCTCCCTCCTCATTGGCTGCTGAAGAATGTTGCATTGATCACACTCTTTGTGCAAAAATGACATGTCGTTTTGATCCACGCGCACACACAGGCAGGATTACAGTAAAATGTACACACACACACACACACACACACACACACACACACACAGCAGCTTGTGAGTGCGCATGCATGGTCTTGAGGCTTAGACGTGCACAAACACACGCACACTCCATCACACGCACACAGTTACACATATCTCACACTCACACACTGACAAAGTATTGGTGAGAAGTAGGGCAGAACCACACCAGTAAGCCTCTTTTTTACTTAAATATCCTCCGAGAATTCAGTTTTTTTCCCCACCCAAGATTAGCACTTAGCCCCTAGTAACAGTGCTGTCATTTTGTTGTTACACGTCACCCACCATGGTTCATACTTCATGTCAACACTGTTTCCTCTACAATAATTGGCTGCTTTTCACAACAGCCCATACTTTATGCTTTTAACTAAGAAAATGTTTTTTCCCCCCCCAAAAATAAGACATTTTACATCATGTTGACTATGGCGGGAGCATGGCTGGAACGCAGTCTTGAAGTGGGACAAAACAGTTTTTCAATTGGGAAAAAATAACTAGTTTAATTCCAACATTTTTACTATGAAACCACAGTTTTATGGTAAATTATTTTCAGATGAATCTGAAAATTAAGTCAATTATTGTTAGTTTATAAAAAGTCAAAAAATAGTGAATAAATCCCCATCGCTTCCCAGAGGCCAAGGTGGTGTCTTAATATGTCTCATTTTGTTTGACCAACAGTCCAATACCCCAAACTCTTCAGTGTACAATAAGATTAGACAAAGAAAAGCAGCAAACCCTCTCATTTGTGAAGGCAGAACTACAAGATGTTTGGCATTTTTTTGGCACTATTTTTGCTAGAAAAATGATCCATTATCAAAATAGTTTATTTTTCTGTAAGTAATCGTTTCGCCTCTAAAAGAATGTGCATCAATTTCATACAGTTTTTTGAGAGATGTGATGCCCCATAATCATCTTTGTTACTTCTACATGACTCACTACATACACTGTATGAGTGGGATACTGCAGACATGAAGTGTGACAGCAAACAGACAGCCATGATTTTCACTTCTATATGCAGTGATGAATTAATTTTTGAGACCAAAAATGTATTAAATGAATTTACATTCTTTTATAAATATATTGATATTCGACAGATAATTTGTCAAAGCTGAGACCATAGCAGTATCCATATCATATGAAATATAAAGACAAATTGAAAATGTACCAGAACCAGTAACAGGACATGGCAAAGGGATTCTCAGAGTTTTAGCTGACCACATAGCTTCCTGATTTTATTGGATCTTTAGAATTCTCTGATGGTGTTGACAAGAACTCAGGGCTCTGAATAAAATACAAATAGAGTAAAAATGGTTTTAAACTTTACACTTTAATGCCTACCATTTTAAATATAAATATCAAAATGAATAATTTACATAACTTTTAACCCTTACTAAAGTCCCCCACCAGTCAAAACTGTGTTCCTTGACTGTGACGTCTGGGCTTCACTGTGCAGAATGATGTATGTGCAGAGTTTGACACTCTGTTTTCACATTCATCTGCTGAAGGGGGAAAGTGTCTCTGAGCTCACCTGAAATCTCAGTTTAACACCTGATGTACCAGCAGGGTTTTGTGACATCACTACTATTTTGGAGCCAATCATGGTCCAGTATGAAATTACATACGTGGTGTGAAGACTTGAAGCCTCCACTGCACATACACTGAGAATGGATTTACAGTGAAGTAGGAGACATCTAACTTTTTAAATGAACAATATTTGCATTTTCTTAGATTCTGGGTTTTTGAATGAGGGAAAAAGAGCACATGTAATTTGAAGAATTTCTGAAGAATCAGACACTGATATGTCTTAAAGCATGTCTGGAGGGGATTTTTAAACAATTTAAAAATGATAAAATCACATACATTATTGTAAGACCATGCAGACAAAATGCAGCTCAACTATATATCATTACTGTGACAGTTAAGATTATTCTGCTTTTTGCCCCAAAACAACTATGTTTATGTACCAGACAGGTTTTGTCTGCACTCTCAAAGAGTTCCACATTCCTCACATACACCTGGATAAAGACAGCAACCAGGCTTGGCCTACAGTGTCAGAATGTTTATTATTATTATTTACAGAGGAAGAAAATTCAGTCTTCTCACATTTTAGTTCTATCATTTCCACATCTATGGTTCTGTAAGGGGACACCTATAGTTCTAAATAGGTGCCATCATGATGGTTGTGTCATCACTGGACCACCCTTGGCTTTCATCACTTATTAGTTTCATGACAAGCTGAGGCTAGTGACACCCTGCGCACCACAACCAATCAACCAGTCTTCAAGTGTACAAATAACCTGTTCTCAGGCTAGCTGTGCCTGAAGGCTCCTGGAACACAGAAATAGTATCATCTCCTCAGCTGAGCTGAAACTGGGTACTCCGAACAGTACACAGAACCTGTGATCACATGCAAGACCACTAAGCGTCTCCCCTCTCATGTATGCAGTGCATTTTGCCATGCAACTTGAGTCTAGAGAGCTAATTTAGTGATCGGGTGAAAAGACTGTTTGCTCAGCACACCGGGGATCCCTGGCCTTCCCACGCCTCATTTGAGAGGCAACAAGAAAAAGGCAAATAGATGAAAGGCGGTCCCCACAGTTGGAGATGACACACCAAGGGTCCTCTCGCTAAGCAGGCAGCCATTCAAATGAGTAGCTAATTGTGGCATCTGTTAACCCATTGAAGAGGTGTCAGTGCAGTATCATGGGCCTGTTAATTGGTACAAACAGGTAGCAGATGCAGGCTCTGGGATTGAGCATCTGCCATTTAGTGAGCCAACCTCCATGAACAGTGATTAGACAGCCAAGCTGATGGAGAGAGATCAAAGAGGAAGAGAGGTGAGGAGAGAAGAAGAGGGGAGAGGAGAAGAGAAGAGGGGAGAGGAGAGGAGGAGAAGAGAAGAGAGGAAAAGAGGGGAGAGGAGAGGAGGAGAAGAGAAGAGAGGAAAAGAGGGGAGAGGAGAGGAGAGGTCAATGCATTTCTGAAAATGTAATAGATTTTTTTTATAGATTTTATAGATTAGGAATCATAAAACCAGCATTCATCAATAATATCACTTCAAAGTATCCAAGAAATATATAATAAAATTTAATAAAAATCATGTGATAAATTAGTAATAGTAGTATTTTTTATTCAGTCATCACACATAAAACAATAGGTATAAACAATATAAACAGTTTTAACAAAATCAAAATCACCAGTCTATGTATTAATTAATGTCTGAACAAGCTCAGGCAGAAGCAAAAATACTTATGTATGCATACATTCTTTTATATTTAAGCTACCCTCCAAGAAGAAAAAAAGAAAATAATCATTCACATTTGTAACCCCAAAAATATCTTTGTAAACCATTCTTTTGAAAATCTAAAATGAATTACACATGTTTAAATCTCTATTTCCCACCCTAACCTATACATGTACGCATGTATATAAATGCAACAATTTGATGTTTTTTGTGTCATGTAGTATTCATCTGGCAAATGCTAACAGGCAGTTAAGACTTGGATATTGTTCGGGGCCTCACAAATGTCACAGGATCCTCTTGAGGCTAACAATCAGATTACTTATCAATGCATTAAGAAATACTTTACTAATTAATGGGGGAAATCAATATATTTAATTAAGTGAAACCCTTACAATATAACATTTAGTGTGAAAAAAACATAAATTCACACCAGGCTAAGACTATGACATAAAAAATTGTATAAATTAAATGACAACTTTATTTTTTTTACATCTCTATGTAATAATAATGCGCTAGAGTGTTAAGCTGATGGCCCACTTCAGTGGTATCATAAGGTTTGTGACCGAACCTGTCATGCTACCTTCTTGCCAGCAGATGGCACTATCTGGGTATTAGTAATATCAGATTGTTGTGTACTGAAGCACACAGACCAACAATATTCTCTTTCTGTTAAGAATTTATTTTCATGGTTTCCTAAGATGGTTATTCATAACAATGGACTGTGTAGTATTGCTGATAAAAACTTTTGCAGTTAGATAATAAAAGCAAGAAAAATGTTTCCCATTTAAATCATGTTTGCAGAGCTGGAAAAGGCCAGCTTTTACTGAGTGGAACCTCAACATGGCATCCAGTAAATTGCCAACTATCATGTACCTGTGATACACATGCCACTATATAATCTATTTCTACTGTATAAAGGTGATTGAGCTGAAAATAAATCAATGATCTCTATGCGAAGGATACTGTATACGGTAAAGTTAAATCCCTTGATTTAACCACACTTATTTTAGATCAATTAAACAACAAACCAAAACTATTCACTGTTTAATGAAATAGCTCTTTTATCTGTTATTTTAATTTTACATACACAGTAACAAAATGGATCCTGATTAAATATGTCTGTTTTATTATTCTTTATATTATTAAGGTGCACATGGTAGGCTACATCAGTGATTCCCAACCAGGGGTACTTGTACTCCAAGTGGTACTTCTGCAATTGCCAGGGGGTACATGGGAAATTGTGAAGCAAACACATATTTGTGTTTAGCAGAAAAATCAACACACAAGTAAGATTACAAATGTGTGTGAGGTGGTTTCCCACCAACCTGACTCAGCTGTAAGTTGATTAAGACTGCAGAAAGACAACAAACCTCAAAGTAAAGATACTGTAAATGGTTGAAGCAACCAGTTTCTGTCACTCCAAATGGCAGTGGTACAAATTCAAACTTGGCCAAATATACAAAAAATAAATAAATAAATAAATATTTAAGAAGACCGTAAAGCCACCCCTTCTATCACAGGGGTCAAAGGAGTACTACATTATCTGAAAAATCTCCCTAATAATCCTGCTGCTGCTAATTCCCAACAGAAAATATTTTGCTTATCCAGATGTAGTGGCGTACAGAATTATGTCACACAATCATTATTCTGTAATTGCTGCGCGCATATATAGTATCTATAGTATTTCTTCCAAGTATTTAGTGTACCCTTGTTGTGATGCACCAGAAACAGACATGACTCTGAGACTGAGTGTCTATTCTCAGTGCAACTTATAAGTTCGAGCAAAATACCAGCAACTGTCTTTGCATTGCTTCATTTAAATAGAACTCCCACCTGTTTGCGCATTCTTTTCACCTTTGCGCCGGCACATAAGTACCAGACAGACAGACAAGGTGAACTTCAAGATCAGACAAATACCAAACAGTCAGAGTGCTACCACATAAGTGGATCCCTGTGTGTCCATTGTCACTGTATGATTAGATCATGCAAGATTTGCCCATTTCTCTCCATGCAGGCACGCTGTCCACATAGCAACACTGGTACTAATTGTATCAGTATCTATTCCCCACCAGCCACGCCTCAGTACTCATAGTTTTGTCTAGCCTTGTGAAAAAAAAAAGTGTTTAAAAGAAAGCAGTTTTGTTTAAAGTTAGAAGTTTTGTCTGTACTGATGTTAGTAACTCATTCTTGGTATAAGCTATGTGATGTCTTTATAATTAGTCCATTAACTACTTAGCACTGATCCAGAATCAATACATAGTACTACTAGAGTTTTCTGTGTGTACTCTTGAAATGGCTTCACACAAAGAAAAATAGAGATCACATGCTTTGACGTATTTGCCCAATACTTGTGCCCGCACAAAAAAACATCATCCTCTACAATCATACATAAAAAAACAGGTACTCCCTCCTTACATCTTGCTACAACATTCCTTCTCGTCAATGATGCTGATTGAGGTTCGTCTCTTGTGGATGGACCACATCGCCTGGATCTCCCTCTTGGCAGGCTTGTAAAAATAGGTTGTGATGCAAAATGTGAAAATCAAGTTGTAGCTTGACAGTTGCTAGTGCATTTTCTGTGTTCACCTCATACACAGACGGTAAAGGCCCTACACACCCATGGTCCACCCACACAGGTGTTTTCATTTATTTGCTTGATTAAACCTCTTCTCAGGATAATGGGGGCAAGTACAGAATGTGTATATTTCAATACTTCACTTAGTATAACACTATAATTCTTCAGTGAATAGACAGTGAAACTACTACCAACAGCTATGGGGGGCTTTCTTGCACAATGGCAGAGGGCTATGGCACCTGCTGGGACAGGCCGGAGCTGGTTTGCTAGCTTGCTAACAGTCATACTCAATGAGTTTGCCAAGAAAACACACAACAATGACAAAACAACTAAAATAAAGCCAATTTTTTTCTAGCAGACACAATATCACCAGCTCACCTGTGAAATGTGACTCATGTGTTAGTTTGACAGTAGCCTTGTCTTCCTGTCCTCTCGTGCTCACTCCTCACAGTTTGATTACATCGCGCGCACCTGTCTCATGCATTGACGTGGTTCATATGGCGACAGTGACACCTGCTGGCGATTTACTGGTACTACCGTCTGAGACTGGCGTTAGTGATTAACAGCACCGTCTCCTAAAATCTAACAATGAATGAATGAACACATCCCTACAATATGGAAAACATTGAAAACTCTCTCCACATCTTCCATTTACATTCAAGAAATTATTTTGTTCGATTTTCAGCACATGGGAAGCGAAAAGGAAATGGGATTTGGAAATGGCGTAAAGTCAAAATGTTAAGTAATTAATAAAATTGGGTGTATGTTAGTGTAAAATATCGTAGACTGCTGGCAGGAATCCAATAGTTTCCAGGTGAGGATATTATGCAGTCAGAGACATAGAGTACAGAACATTGCATTGTTGTCTGTTATCTTGTTTGTCTCAGAGACATCTTAGATGTCAAATTACGTAAGCCATCACAATTGGCCAATGATGTGTGAAAAAAGCCATTGGCCTAAATTTGAACTATTTTCCTTGATCAAAATGAACTTTACTAATTTATTTACTTCTTCCTTTAATGAGATCTATATGGTCATGAGACATCAACCGAAAAAAAGATTATTTAGTGTTAATTTGCAGCCAGGCACAGGAAGCATTTACAGCTCATAGTTATACAGTGGAAAGTTGGCAAAGCCTTTCTTTGTTTTGACTCTGTGGGTACAAAGCAGGTGATCTCCATTCTCACTCCTTAACACTTCCATTTGCCATCCACATAACTTTTATTTCTGTACTTATTTCTGATCCAAGCCTTCCTGGAGCTGATCATAAACATCCCATGAGTCATATTATTTAGTAAAGGCTAATCAGACTCGTATAGCATCTTACTAGAAATGACATCACAAATGGTTTCACATTAATTAAGACATAAAGTGCAGTGAGACAGAAAAACAAACAGCATAATTTAAAAAATGTAAAATAAATAAATAAGCACATGTACTGTAAGTCTAAATGTGCATCTTCAGCTGCTTTTAAAAGGTGTCCACAAGTCCAAAGGGAATACATTCCAAAGTTTAGAAAGGTGACTGAGCTCAGAGCCGTTTGGTTTTAGAGCTTTGTGCCACCTAAAAGCCCTGGTGAGAGGACCTAAGTGACCCACTGATGATAAAGGGATGTATAGGGTGGGGGCCTGACTACAGAGAGCCCTACAAGTTATCCAAAGGGTTTTGAATTGAGACTTATATGGGGAACTAGTATATATCAAAGATATACACCCCTTTCAAACTTGATATAATGTGGGACCTTTAGAGAAGCGACCACTCAGGTAGAACATTTCACATGCTGTAACCTCAGTAACACAAAATAAAAAATACATTTGACATGAATGGTTTTGTTAAAACAGATTGTGGAAATAGTGTGAAATAGTTAGAAGATACACCTTTCTCAAGTGTCCTGTGTGTGTGTCAGCAGATACCTCCTTCGATTTTGACACATCACATGTTTATATGGACATTGATAGTGCACTCTTAACTGTTCATTGTCAGTGACACAGTAACCTACCTACAAATATTGTTGTCGTAAAGTACAATTTCAAAACACTGATAATTGTGTATGAAAAAGGCACACCAATGTCATTAATCTGTAAATATGATACACGCAAGAAGTGAAGTACATTGGGCAATAACTGTTAAAAGTGTGTGAAAGTTCATTCTTGACCTTGGAAGCAGTAGTTAGAAAATAAAATCTCACTTACTTTTTTACTGAGCTTTCAACCACATCTCAGCAAATAGAGTTCGCTCAGTTGTCATCAGCCAGTTACGGATGACGGCAGGCAAATGTGTTCTCTGACTCTGTACAGGACATTTGTCACACCATATCAAATTGAAACTCAGCTCTTTGCACAAAATTTGTTTTATTAGGACAAATAAATAGCTTGATTTTGTTCAAATACAAACATTCAATTTGTACTAATAACAAGTATATACAAATAATGAAATGATGCATTCGTTTTATTTGTACAATCTTTTAGTTTAGTTTGTTTAGTTTTTTATGAAAATCTTCTTGATGATCAATAAGTTTCCTCTGAGCTTCAGATTTAAAGTGCAAAGTGTGTGATGAAGTAAGGAACGCTGATTAATGAAAGAGGTTTGTCTTTAGGTTAACCCAGAACTCTGTCACTCATTCTGTGGAGATAAAAAAAAAAACAGAATTAAATATATGAACCTGCAAACTAGAATAATTAACTTGAAACCATTACATGTCACTCATGCCTAACCCGCTTGATTCAGATAGGGTTACCTGCTCTAACTTAGTCTCTAAGCTATGACACCCCATTATCAGTTCCTTGCTGTCATATTAAATGTGCATTTGTCTAACACACCCTACAAGGCTTTTACTCAACTTAATGTTAATATTAATACTAGATCTAATGATTCCATGTGATATGAAAACATTGCTAGTACAACTGATCTCACTAAGAATCAGTGCTCCAGTCTGCAGCTCTATGCAGTTCACCTCATTGTTGTGGTTTGCAGGTCCACATGGTTGAGGTATAGTCTTAGCTTTTGGTTAGAGGACCAAACCGAGGTTAAAGTATATCAAAGTATTGGACTTGCATGCAACAGGTAGCAAACAAGAGGACCTCAATGTCATGTTGTACTGCTTCTGTAGGCTGCAAACACATTCGCCATCAAAACATACATTTTTTATGTTTTTTTAATTGATGAATTGAGAGAGTCCCTGTTGTTAGTTATTTGCCCTGTATCTGATAACAGAAGACCTATTGGAGAAAAAACACAGAAAATTACATCTCTGTTGCATTAACATACTGTACCTGCATTTGACCATATATCCACTCGATAAAGTAGGTTACATTGCCGTAGACTCCTGGCTTGTTCCTCCAAGCACATCCAATCCCCCAGCTAGTGTCCCCTGCCAGCCACCATACATCTCCCTCCTTGACTGCCAGGGGCCCTCCACTGTCACCCTGCAGCACACAGGAGGAATGAACATCTCAGGTTAGTGTGTGTGTGTGTGTGTGTGTGTGTGTGTGTCAGAGGCAACAAGCTCAGACTCACCTGACATGAGTCGACTCCTCCCTCCAGTTTCCCGGCACAGATCATGGTCTCAGTGATTTCTCCGTTAAGTACCGCCGGTCTGTTGCAGGTCTCTCTGCTGTAAATGGTCACCTGGGCCTGATTCAGTCTGTCAGGGGACAGTCCTGAGAAAAAATTAATGATTGTACACCCACAGTTAGCCATCCTCAGCCAAGCATTAAAAAGCACTGGTCCATTACTTGTACTTTAAGCCTTAAAAAGCAGGTGAACCTGACACATTTGAACAAAGAATCTACAGGGAGGAATGTAAAGTAAGTGTTCAGAAACTGTTTTGTTTGCCAGGTTCTAAGTCAACATATATATTCTGCATTCGACTACACATGGAAAGTTGGACATATACAGTACACACACCAGATGACCGCAAAGCTCCCCATCCTGTAATCCAGGCTTGATGTCCAGCAGAGAGGTCCACACCAATGTTGGGGAGACACACTGGCTTCACTGTTGCTGAGACATAAACATGTATGTTGCCAAAAATACAGTTCACAGTTCACGTCATCATTTAATTAATGAAATATGAATTTTACTGGCAAGTACTTACTTGTAAATGTCAGAGGTATATTGAGCTTTAGGAGAGCAATGTCATTGTCATTCGTTTCAGTGTCAAATCTTTCATGACTGATGATTTTGTTAACTGTTCTGCCAATGCCAGAGCTCATTTGAAACAAGCTCACGTTGCCAGAGTATACCATCCACATTCCAGGATTGGAGTACCTGTGATGAGGGAAAATAGTCAAACATAGGGAAAACAAAGGTCTATCAAAAGACAGTAAAAAAACAAATATGAACAAACAAAGGCAAATGGCATGAAGGGCCCTTCATTTTGTAAAGACTAGGCACTGACGTTTGGAAGCAGTGTGCAGCAGATAGGATCCAGTAAGGGCTGATGATGGAGCCTCCACAAATGTGTTGACCATAAAGCATCTGGAGACTGACCTGCCACGGCCAGGCCCCACTTACTGCCTCCGTTCCACCCACAATACGAGTACTGGGGGCTGCTGAACTCTTGCCACATTCTGAGGATGGAGGAAAATAGTTTAATATGACTGAGGGGTCAAAGAAAAAAAACTTCAGGTGAAGTTCAGGTTCTGTTGTCTTAGATATTTGGAAGTACCACTGGCTGGCTGGCTAAATCCCATTTTCAGAACAGCTTGGCTTGGCTAAATCACCTAAATTCATACACATTTCAGTGGTGTAGTTATGTCCCAGTTACAGCAGTAGCTTACCAATACAACGAAGCTTGACAGTGTTGGCTGAGCAACTTTGGCTGGAAAGGAAAGGATGAGAAAAAATTATATTCAAGATCCAAAACAAGATAATTGTGATGGAAATCAGGAAGCTGGTGAAGAAGTTTCAGGAGACCTGGATGTCTTACGCAGAAGCATTTATTGAAGCTCGATCGAGGAGAATAGAGACTAGCAGTACAAGTGAACACTGTGTATTGCCACCCAATTCTGAAGGAATTCCCTCTTCCTGGAGAGGAGTATTTAACCCTGTAGTAGACATACAAGATTCACTGCAAGTCCAAAAAAAGTTCTATTGGGAATTGGATTTCAAACAATAAACTATGCCTACCTAAGTTAACTAAAGTCACGTTGTATGTTACTCCACATCATATTTCATGCATATCTCAGAGACAAAGAGGAGACAGTATATCAGTGTGGAGTCTGGGGCATAACACCGTCTATCTCCAGTGACCTTGGTCTCCTGGGAGATGGAGCCAGCCTTATCAGGACAGCTGCACCCTGACCAGTTATCCTTGGCGACAGAGAGCTGAACTATTGCTCTGAAAGAGACAGTATATGACCTAATGCTTTTAGGTTTACAAATGACCCGAATGTGACCTGGGGAACCCCTGTGTCCAATTACCTTTAGCCTAAAGAAGGAAAATTCCTTCACAATAATTAACATTTATTTAGGAGTTGAATGGAGGGAATGAAGGGAATGTAATCACAGCTGTACTGTGTATAAAGTTATTATCCAGTGACAGGTGGGGCGGCATACCTGTAAGTGAGCTGTGTCTGTATACATGATTCATGGTTACTCCCAGGCTTCAGCTTCATGTATCCCTTCGAGGCCAAAGAGCCTGCACTGGTTTGGGTGTAGGACACATAATCCTGCCTGTGGGATGAACACAAGGACAGGCATGTGATCAGTGAGGTAAGACTGAAATTCTCTAACACTAAATCTGTGTTGTGGGTCTCTCTGCTTTATGTTGCTGCTAATCTTATAATAATTTCTGGTTTCCGATGGTAAGAAACAACATTTAAGTGTAAATGTTGTCTCAGGGACTTTTCCTTTCTGACAAGGACAACTTACAAGGAAAACACTGAATAGTTGTACTTTTATTATGGAAAATCTAAGGTACCAGCAGCAATATAAGCTCTGGCTTTCAAACACAAGTCATGCTGTATGTGTTGACTTTTATACAGCAGTGAGACAACACTCTGCAGAAGGAGGACAGGAACAATAGTGAAGAAGACAATCAGCACCTCTTGTACCCTATCTGCTCACACACAGCTCTGCCGTAGTTGTTGTCCCAGTTATCAGCGCACACCGGCATCCACGTACGGCTGTCAGATGAGTAACTTTGCAGGATAAAGTTGGTCCCGTGGAGGCGAACTGTGAAGCAGAGAGGACAATACTATTCAGCCACCATGCTCATCACACAAAGGCAGATGCAGTGTGTATGTGTGGCAGGTTGGGGTGTTGATTTTAATGTCTTACAGCAGTTAGATTCATCCTCTCCGTGAGAACAGTCCCTAACACCATCACACCACTGGGAGGGGCTCAGACACTTCCCACCACTTCTACACGACTTCCCCAGTAAACACTGGTAGGACACTGCAAACACACACACATATACAGTATACAGCAGTATACAGATGATCATCACACTAAATCCATGTGATGAGAAAAATCATTTGATGCAGCTAACAAACATCTTGAAGTGAACTTACAGAAGTACCAGAGCAGGAGGCCGACCACTGCCAGGACCAGAAGCACACACAGAGACGCACACAGTATATATTTCCAGTGACATGACTTTATTCCTGCCAGGCGAGACAAAAAGAAAGTCATTGATACGGCTGAATTTTATTACACAACAGTGGCTTTGAAGAGCTGTGGTAGAACTGGTTTTGTAAAAACAAAATGCAAATTACAATTCTTCACAATTTACATAGCCATGCATGCAAATAACAGGCTTAGCAGAGCGTGTGCTGCAGATATGACAAAAAACTAAACATAGTGTAGATCTAAAATACATAATAAAGGTCTAAAAACAGAAAACTAACAGAGTAAAGCCATTTCTAGCTGCATTATATTTATAAAGAATTCCACTCCCATGACTACAACTTGGAGAAGGTTTGAACACGGAGTTTATAACCACAGTTAAGCTCCAATCAAATATTTGAAATTTTACTCTGTTGTCTCTAACTCTCCATAAAAGGCTTGTAGGTTGTGTATTGTTTCTTTTTGCTGAAAACAGGGTAGTCTGATATTCTTGGAAGAGCAGGGGATTTGTCATACCCAAGATTTATATTTTATTTCCACCTTTCCCACATTCCCAGTCCCTATTTCCCAGTCAAGGGGAAAACTTAAACAAAGCTGGGGAGGGCCTTACTTTTTAAAAAAAGTGAATTACAGCAGCAAAAGCTGTGTATATTAAATTGACTTAGTCTCGCTTTAAGTAAGACATGCTTTCTGTTTTTAAAGTGAAAACTAAAAACAAGTTAATGATTCTGTGAAACTAGATGTTTTCATTCATATGAGCGGATATTTGCCTTGAGACTGACTTGAAGTCATTGTTTACCCACCTTTTTATTCCACGTGCTATCACTTCAGGCTCCTGACAAAACATAAATCAAATATTACTGTACCTTTCTTTTGTCCTGTGCTATGGGGTGTTCCAGGTGTTACAGTGTGGTGGGTGTTGATTGGTTTGGGAGTGACGGCAACATAGCTGGGGATCTCTTGTGGGAGTTGAGGGTATATACACTGTTGTGGGGTGTACGAAGGGGGTCTTCCTTCCTCATGCTGAAACCCTATGTTGTCGTAGATGGCACCATTTGCCTGGAGGTACAGTAAAGAGAATAAAACCATTTTCTATAGATAATACAAGGTTAACATGTGATCTGGCTTTACTCAGAAAGATCATTAACTTCAGGTTAGCAAATGTGGTGAGCAGTGGTGTGAAAACAGAGATCAAATAAACAGTAAACTGTTAAAAATATATGAAAACAATATGTACCCAGACATTTAGAAACACCATTCACTATGTAACTGAACTTACCTGATTATTATTCATACTGAAACTGGTTACACTGCCTGGGAAGGGAGACTGTCAAACCTGGAAAAGGTTATACAGGTTTTTTTTAAATAACAATGAATTAAGTACTGGTCATAAGTACAGTATGTGACGCACCGTATGACTAAACTGTAGTGTTCATTAAAGCCATATTCATAAAACAAAATAGTTTGAGCAACTTGTTCATTAGAATGCTAGGTCACAAGAAGTCACATAAAAACTACCTAAACACGTTCATATCAGAAATACTCCTTTTTCTCCAAAACACTGAGAATTTTTAACAAACAAGCTACAAGCTAATTTGACAACTGCTCCACATTTCAAAAATACAATACAAAAGATACTCACGTTACATGAGTAGGCTGATTTTTAGAGTTTAGAAACACATCTACAGTTTTCACTACATTTCCACCTACCTTGAAATTCCCACAACTTCCTTCAGTGCTCTAATTCTGTCTGTCCCTCCACTCCCTGTCTCTCTCTCTGTCTCATGTCCATGCCATTCTTCCATGTAATCAACAGCCATGACCACACCTCTTCCACCGTGTGCACGAGCCCGCCTGTTGTGCGCCACTCGATTTATACAACAAAAATGACACGGGCAAACAGAAGGCCAGCACTGATACTCATTATGTTGTGTACACAGACAGGCTTTAAGAGAGGGTGAATGAAGTGAAAACATTGAGCACAGGACTGTGTTCACCCAGCAGTGGCCGTCCACTGATTTGTGATAGCAAAACCTAATTTAGGAATTCAGTTCAGCAGTGTGATGTATGTATACTGTGATTTACATGAACCATGGTCATGGATGGATTATCGAATGGGCCCAGGGGCCTCTGTTTGAAGTGACTGTTAACATTTCTTGTTGGAAAGAAAATAACTACAAGGAGATGAGACACAACCACCATGAGACACAAAACAACCACAAAGCGATACAAAAAAAACCCCGAAGAGGCGTCGAACAACCACAAAGACACACAAAAAGACCCCCAGAACATGCAAAATGATCCCAAAGAGACGCAGAACAACCACAAATAGACACAAAACAAAACACAAAGACACACAAAGCCACTAGAAACAACGCAACTGTAGTTGTTTTGTGTCTTTTTCAGTCTGGCTGTCTTGCTCCTATGTAGGAGGGGTGGGGGGCTTTTTAGATGTTTATGTCCAAGGGCCAATTGTCTTATAATCCGTCCATGACCATGGTGGAATGCAGGTGGAAATACCTGCCGGCCACATCATGTCTGAGCAGTGTGATGTTGTAAAATCTAATGCTGCATGAAACCTTGCAGATCTCCTCTTCAAATTAAAGACATTCAGTAACACAACTTGTCCAGAATGTGGCTGCTATCATAAAAGCTGCTCTTTCTAACCAAAACTACTGCACACATACATACTGTACAAAACCCCCCACAGAAATAACAATGTTCTGTAAATCAAGCGGCAATTTCTTGAAAATGATTAACACGTTAGGCAATGCTTTGCAGCAACCAAAGATGCTTCTCCCGTTGTAATCAGTGTGACTGAAAGGAGGAACGAGAGGAGTCAACAGGTGACAAGTGTTTGACATACCAAAAGCTGTCATTCAGACAGGGCCTTATAGGATAAAAAAAAAACAGTCAAGTGAAAAGACATAATAGACTTAGTGCTTACTTTACGCATGCTACTGTTCGTCCTCCTAAAGCAAAGTGTCTGCTCTCTTTAATCCGTAATGTCCAAACAAATGACCAAGTGGACTTAAAAATACTGATGGCTGAGGGACTTTCAGACCCTGTTAATATTTAACTCAATATTTGACTGCATTAGCTGGCAGCAACAGGAAGGACTGAGAGACAAGAGTCATCCAGGAAAAGACTGAACAACATAATGTCCTACTGAGTGGTATCAGCTCAACCTTTGCATCCTTTGTATAAAATATTGTATGTGAAATACATAAGCATGGGGTGGATAGTCATGCAACACCCTATGACAACACTAACAAACTTTTGCATCATTAAATGTAGCTAAAAATGAGTTATTGGAAACACAAAAGACATGCCCTGACAGGGAATGTACCAAATGAGTATCCAGTATACCATAAGTGGTATCAGACTCAGATAGCTCGTGCAAAAACATGTATTGCATAAAAAATTTAAAAATAAATCACAAGGTCAAATGTAGGTAACCGGCCCCGAATTTAATTTTTATATAAAGAAGCCACCAAGCAAGAAATGTAAAAGTACACACTAAGGTTCTCACTAGATCACTGCAGTATGCAGTAATGTGGTATTGCTGGAGTGCAGCTGGCTACGCTGCTTGTGAGCTATTCAGTTAAAAAAAAATAAAGAAGGGAGACAAACAGATTTACCCACAGAAGTAGAGAATGTTTTTGGTATACATCTTCATTACCTCAGTTCATCCACAAATCACAAAAATATTTTCCCTTAGCCCTAGTGGCATCTGTACAGATTTTTGGACAATTCAGGTGTCTGTGCCCAGGTTTTGATACATTCAACTTTGTTATTGCTTTGGACGCCACAAATGAAATTTTATTCACCTCCATTGTATTGAGGTAAGAGCAGAAATTTTAAAGTTATCTCAAACCCTCAGCTGGTGAAACGTGAACTAAACCCTTTAACTGCCAATATGAGAACCACAAAACTCAGCACCGACATGTTATCTATACAGTATACTTCAACATTTAGTGCACTCATGGTGGCCAACTTGAAAACTGCAGTGCCAACTCTATATTACTGTAATATTAGAAAGCACACAAATATTAAAACTAAAGCAGTGTATCCGTTGTGAAACTAAAGGAAACTAATTTATTGTAGGTCAAACCTTTAGTAACAATCAACCCCATAATCACACAAGAGCAATAACAGTGGTTTCATAAAAACTATTTATTTAACCATTTCAAGTCAGTTAAATACTAATCCATTTTTTTGCACAATAGGTTTCATCAAACAAAGGAGTGTTTTAAACACTGGAGTCATGGTGTAATGTGGGTTGAGTCCTACTTTGCTGTTTGAGTAAGGCCGCTGGCATTAAAGCAGTAACAGACGCATTCTTCACAGTAAAAAGGGAGTTTACAGATGCCTTAACGGGGTCAACTATGGAGCCAACAGGAAGAAAATACACAACTGAACAAAGAGTGCATCAGGGAGAGACGTTGCCTATCAAGTTCCCTACAGTTTCTGGATCAGAATAGACGAAGCTCCACCACCGCCGTTGCAGATGCCTGCCAGCCCGTACTGGCCTGACTTCAGGTTGTGCACCATGTGACCCACAATTCTTGCCCCAGACATCCTGAATGGAGAAGAGAAATAAAGGATAAGTTGTAATCCATAACATTATTTGTATACGAGTTGCTATTTTGCCCCCCAACCCAACTGATGACACAATTGTGATTTCTCTTCAAGTCTGCTCTAGAAGGCTGCCGACATGTTTTCTGGGAAAGTGAACAGGAAGAGATACACTGAGGTTTCTGCAGCAGAAGTTGATTTTCATGGCTGCCAAGTGGTTGCTATTCCAGTAGTGGAGGAGACGAGAGAAACTGGCCCACTCACTATTTGTGTCTGACATGTTATCCAATGCAACATGAACGAGTGCACTTAACATTCAACGGAAAATTACAGCATCTAGTGGCCAACTTGAAACTGTACAGCATGATTGTACTATGTACTGTATGATTAGGGCCACTTCATCAATAGCACGAGTTTTTGATGATCAAGTAGCAAATAAACTGTATAAATTAGCTCCATTTTCCCTAGCTTCCTCAGTTCAGTCTTTTATCCCTAGTCCTTGATTTCTGGAGAAAGTAAGCTGAAGGTAGTGCCGTGAGGCAAAGAGAAGGGTTGTGGTCACACATGGGCAAATAAACTGATCAACTGGCCCTATGAAAACATACAGCCGGTAGAGTTTAGTTATGATCTGTTTAAAGTGAAATGCAAATTGAGTAATGTTTCGCAAAAACCAAGAAACTACAATTTCTTGTAAGTGATTTGATGCCCATAGCGTTATGAGCGAGGTTTTAATATGGGCCTATATACTGAGTGGAAAAGGACACCTTTTTGGATGATTTGTCTGAACTGCTTTGTAATAACTCATTCTTTTGTCTCCTACTCTACTGGATCAGTTATAAAGGGAGGAGATATTTCTGTAAAACATGTCACACTTTGTTCCTCTTCTCAGCCCATTTTTTCCTGGGAAAAGCTAAGTGGTAGTGTGTTCTTTTCTCTTCAGTCCAGATCTCTTGACCAGCCTGTTTGTACGAGTCCCTCTCAGCTGCTCACCCAATGGGGTGTCCCAGTGACACAGCTCCCCCATTGACGTTGACTTTTGCGGGGTCAATGTCCAACATCTTGATGTTGGCCAGCACGACCACGCTGAAGGCCTCGTTGATCTCCCACATGGTGATATCATCCTTCTTCAGGCCTGCTGCATCCAGGACCTGACAGACCACACATGGTGGAGGTGTTAGGATGTTCTAACAGAATGGCATCCATTAACAAAGTTGAGTGTTATTCAGCATAGAGCACATCTTTTGTCATTTAGGTAATTGTTACTCTTTTGGACTTTTAACATAAAAATATCTAAGATATACCATATATGGTCCGGGATTGACTCTGTTCTGACACCCGGGTTGGCTAAACTCTGACGCTGGGGAATCTGTTATCTTATTAGCAAAGAGCCGTGTACAAAACCTTCAGGCATTCAGCTTCTCATTTTTATGGGGCTTTCACCTGTTAAAAAGACAAATGTCGCCGGTGGCAGATCATATCAGCTCATCAGTCACTAATCAGCGTTAATTCAGTGAGTAACTTGATGGCAACATTAAACTTGGCTGCTGTCGGGTTCATGTGCTCTCTGTACCCGGTGTCATACATCTTCTTTGCAGCAGAACGTGTCACATCAGTTTCAGGAGTCTTTCAGTGAAACTTTCATCCAGATCATATCAATAATTTTAGCTCATCAGGTTTTGTACAATAGTGGAGTTTTGAACCAGGACCTGTTAGGATTTGGATCAAGTATCCCTTGAAAAATAAGGTGTGTCAGATTTAGTAGCCACAGCTGTTATTTCAATGTGACAGACACATATTTAATCAACACTGAGGTAAATATAAGTATCGGATCAGACTCGGTATCGGCAGATACCCAAAATTAAAGGACTCTGAGCCAAAAAACTTGATCAGGACATCCCTACTAATTACATGCTCATACTCACCTTTGGTACAGCATATGCAGGAGCAATGGGGAAATCAATGGGTGCTACCGCAGCATCAGCAAAAGCTATGTAGAAAAACACAACATATCAATCCTGCAATTTAACAATGAAAATTGTGACAATCTAGCTTTAAAAATATCTTGTTTAATGATGTGGTAACAGGAAACACACAAACAAGTGCCCGTTTTATTTCAACTTGACAAATACAGACAGGTATTTGGAATTACTGAGTTTGTTTTCTCTACTTTTTTCTGAATGTAATCAAAATAAAAAGGACACCTTGCACTGTCCAAAGCTCACAGCTTGTTGAGAGACTGGCGTTGGATTGAAATGTGTCTCTGGTTATAAAATGTTCTATAATGTTAGAATAGTGTATTAAAATCCATTTTTATTTTTCTATTGTAACCTGATGATGGCTTTTACATTGCACCTGTTTCTCATGCCTTTTATAAGAGTGCAGAAATATGTTTTCTATGTCTTCATTACCTAAACATACATCCAAAAAACCCATTATTGCTTTCAGCTAGCATACCAACCTCTCTGACTATTAACTTACAGAATAAATGCAACCCAACATGCTTACGCTTCATCTGTAGGCCTGCCATGTGTTAAAACCTCAATTTCAGTAAAGCTCTGCAAGCACAGCTTAGTGTGCATGTGTGTGCATGTGTGCGTGTGTGTGTGTGTGTGTGTGTGTGTAAAGCTTACAGACAATCCTGGCTAGTGGAGTGACGTTAAGTCTCTTTGCAGCATCTGCTGTCATTAAAACGAGAGCGGCTGCTCCATCGTTCAGTGTGCTGGCATTGGCTGCTGTCACTGTGCCTAAAAAGCAAGTGACCAATCAAAACAAAATGTACATTTAAACACAAAGGATTCTGATTAGTATTATTATCTTTTTAAATTGAGTTACTTTTGTCTACACCAAATGGAGTTAGGGTTGAAACTAACAAGGACATCTGCCAAAATGGACAGAATAGTATGACTTGAATAACAAGCCTAGTGGTACTTTGAGTAATTACAGGATGGAAGGTAAATAAGTAGCAGAACATTTTAAAAGATGCTAAATAAGTGTCAATAGCAAAATCCTTATACACATTGTATTTGAGAAGGGCAGGAAGTTAGATTTTTCTTTTTGCATTATATAGAAACAGAACAGATGTACAAGTTCTGATCTGTTCTGTATGCCTTAATAACCAACTCAGGTAATGAATGACTGAATGAAAGTAAGGACAACTGTATCATTACCATTCTCTTTCTGGAACACAGCCTTCAGTTTGGGAACTTTGCTGAAGTCGACCCGCCTCCACTCCTCATCCTCAGACACGGCCACATCAGGTTTGCCTACAACAACGTATCCACATCAGATATGCTGTGCTATATAAAGTAAATGACCAATGTCACTGGCCCTTGACCAACTTGTTGTACCTCTCTGGGGAATGCTAACTGGTACGATCTCCTTGGCCAGCACGCCAGACTCGTATGCTGCTTTGCTGCGGCTGTAGGAGCCGATGGCGTAGGAGTCCTGTTCCTCTCTGGTGATGTTGCAGTTCTTGGCTGTGTTCTCTGCACAGTTGCCCTGTTAAAGACAGTAAGGCAAAAGCAACAGAAAAGAGATCAAATATGAAACTGATGAAATGACACAAGGAGGAATGGATAGGTTCTCTTCCAACTCATGCTCTGTAAACACACTCAAATGGACGTGTTGCTTCACACACACACACTTGTGACAATCATTTTACATTTCAAAATATATTACAATTAAATTTAAAATTACTTTTCACCTTGTACACCAATTTCACATGTCATAATATACAAGTAAATCCCATTAACTTGACTCTTTTTTTTAAGTCGTAACAATATCTCTGTTTTAAACAGTGCTTCCCAAATTATTCAAATAACAAAAATAAAACTGGCTTTTCTATACTTCTACATTATTTTCATTGCTTTCCATGATCACCCCCTGCACTAGGCCTAAACCCAGCTCCTTTTTTTCCAGCAGAAATGCATCCGATGACAGAAGCAAGAGGCACTTAAAATACCATTTATTTACCTAGAATTTTATTCTGACCTTCGGGCCTGCAGTTTTTCATATATTTTCAAATGCATTCAAATGTTGTCCCCACTACTAGAATGATGTAAAAATATATGATGTCTAAAGGTTTTCAACAAGTTAATATTTAACAGATGGTTGATAGGTACCATATGAAATTTGTTGTAGACATCAGTGAGTCCATCCTTGACAATGAGGTCTTCCATCCTCACTCCTCCGTAGGCTGGGGTCTCTCTGGACATCACATAAGGTACGTTGGACATGCTCTCCATGCCTCCTGCCACCATCACATCCTAAAATTGCACAAAGACAGCAATGAACATATCTGTAGTACACACATAACTATAGCCTACTGTCCATTGTTTGTCTGTCACTGAACCTTAATTCATGTTATGCGTACCCTGAGTGCTGGATATGTATGAATTCAGAAGGTCACTTCTTCTGGAGCTTATTGTGTTTTACAGGATTTGGTAATTACAGCCATTCTGCCAAAGAACTGAAAGATGTGCGGTTTCAGTCCTAAGGCCAAGTCTATGGTGACCATACTGTACCAGCTTAAGCTTGATTTTGGTCACAACAAAGTTTTCCATCATCTTGTCAGGGATCAGATTTGTGTTGTACAGTAAGTTAAGCATTGTTGCTGTACCTGCAAACAGCCTCTTGCAGGCAGAGGAGAGAGTGTATTTAATGCTAATGCTACCTGATGTCCACACATTAGACTCTGAGCTGCCATCATGATGGACTTCATCCCCGAGGCACACACTTTGTTGATGGTTGTTGCTGGAGTGCCGAGGGTCAAGCCTGAAGATACAATCAGAGCCATATTAGCATTTGCAAAACTCAGTAAATAAAATAAATATCTCCTGACCAACCCTCGCTTATGCTTTTGGGTCAGTGGTACTATATCATTTCACAGTGATCTGTTGTGCATGATAAAGACAGAACTGTCAGTCACAACTATTATGTTTCTAATATATTTCCACATTAGTGTTCAACCTTCCTGCAACTTTTTATATCAATAATGATATAAGAGGCCTCTTCGCACTTGTGTCAAATTGCAGCTGCAAGCTTTTGGTTTTAATATTTTGTAGACTTGGTCATGCATGTATGAAGCGTACTTTAAAAAGGGGGAAGAGATGGCAATCCTGCTTTTTGTACCTGTGTCAGTTATTTCTGATTACGTGCTTGTGTAGCTAGTTTCTGTACGTCAACATTTTGGTGCAGTGCCAATATTTGAAATGAGGGTGAAAATGTACCTGTGTGGTCATACCTGCTCCAAGTAAGGCTTGTCTTGTGGGGGCCTGTCCTTCTCCTGCCTGAAGCACATTGCCCATGTAGACTTCCTTAACCTCTTCAGGAGCAATTCCTAAACACAAGAAACATTAAGTCAACTTCTCTTCTCTTTGATGCCACAATCCACACACTCAAGTGAAACAGAGAATGGGATAACTCATACCTGCTTTGTCTATGGCTCCCTTGATGGCAATGGAGCCCAGTTTGGTGGCTGGCACTGCTGCCAGGCTGCCTCTGAATGAGCCCATTGGAGTGCGGACTGCACTGACAATGACGACTTCCTGAAACCATTGCATGAACAGTCTGCGGTCCAAACATTTAACTGTGGTGAGAATTTGAAATTACAATGACTGTGCTTACATTGAGCGAAGGGCGAGATGTGTAGGTTCTTGAGAGGTACCTGTGAGCCTACAATGGCAAGGACAATGATATGGACAATACATTTTCCATACACGAGAGAGTTCCTATTTCTAACCATATCTTTCCAATCAAGTCTGCTGTTCGACCTGAAGCTCCTTGATACAATTTTGGGTCAAATGAATCAAGTTTTAACTCAAGCTAGTAGAGAAGCACGAGACATACATTAGCTATGTTAACAACAAGGGCAGACACCGGCTGATAACATTAACTACTTAATGACAAAACAGGGGCTAAAATTGCTATTTGAGCTAGCGTTAGGTGTCGTCAACTTATTTGGCTCTTCAGATTTTCTTTCTGGCTTCTGTTAACTTCTTACTTGTTTTATTGAGAAACAGACCTTGCAGTTAAACCGTTGAGGAAAAACGTAGCCAGTGATGTGAGCTTAACTTAGCTTCACTAAAGCACCCGAGCCACCTGGAGCAGTTATCAGGTGTTTCAAGGCTGTTACATTACTTCATTCAAGGACGCTCCGCAGACACAAAAGGTTAACGTTACTGAGCTGCTAACCAGGGCCTTGTGTTTACAGTCAGCCAGACTGTTGCTAGAATAAGCATTCCTATGCAATATAACAAAAGACAAACCCGGAGAGATTATTTTACACATCCTCACTTACCAGGCGTTTGCAGATTTGAGCGTGCATAGTTAAAAGTCCACTGGATGACATTTTTAATTGGGAGGCAAGACTCTCACAGACCCACTTCACCTTCAGCCATGCAGCGGAGGGCTAATGACACCAGCCAATCACAGTGAAAGGCGTATTTCCCAGACGTCATCGTTGACTGAGCATTATGGTTGTTGTAGTTTTCTTCTTCTTCTTCTTGAGGTTTTATGGCGGTTGGCAAACAACGTTATGATGCATTACCGCCACCAACTGGTATGGAGTGTGGATGTTGATCTAACTATACTCCCAATTACAAAAAATAATAATAAAAAAAAACCCCAAACTATATTCTCTCTATTAAGTTTGTTAGCCTAAGATATTGAAACAAAAATAGAAAACACTTTTCCCTAGAGTTTCTTTGTAAAATATCCCGTAAATCAAATTTTAACTATATTTCTTTAAGGTTCTGTATCAGTTCCCTTCTCTCCTCCTCAAATTTTAGACAGTGAATCATAACGTGTTCTACGGTTTCTTGTTGCTCACAAAAGCCACACCTTCCCGTATTATGTTTTCCTATTTTAAATAATGTACTGTTTAACCCTGTGTGCCCTAATCGTAGCCTGGATATGATCCTCGCTTCTCTCCGGGTTCTCCCTGTGTCTCTCATCACGCCTACTTTCCTTTGAATCCTGTAGAACCACCTTCCTGTTCTCTCTTCTTCCCACTCCTTTTGCCACCTTTCTTTCAACTTTTGTTTAATTATTGTCTTCATTTCCGTTTTACTAAAGGGTACTGTGATGTCAATGCGATTAGTTTGTGTGGCTTCTTTTGCATATTTGTCTGCTATTTCGTTTCCTTTGATTCCCATATGTGCTGGCATCCATAGAAACACCATACTAAGTCCCATCATTTGAATTCTTCATAGTGTTTGCTGTATCTCTATTAAAACGTCCAGTCTGCTGTCTGAATGTTCAGTGTCTCTTGTGTTGGATGACCTTCACAATGTCCTTTTAAATTAACCCAGTAATTTAGAGATAGCTGTATTCT
>LKNJ01004827.1:0-28057 GCA_002120245.1 Maccullochella peelii | reverse complement strand
TCAGAGTAGAACAATCTGTACGAGCTGTGGAGCAGAAAAATCATGTCAGACAAGAAACAACACATTTTTTATTTCCAAAAACATGTTAGGGAGCAGGTTTGTGTGGGCAGTGGAAATAAAGGTGCATAAATACCATTCACTGCTCTTGTAGATCTCTGTAAAATGTGTCTGTGCAGTAACTAAGCTGCTTCCTCACCTTCTCGTGCTGCTGGCGATGCTGTTTTGAACTCTGCTGCTGGTGTTTTTGTCGGGTCCTCACCTGGACACATGAAAAAAACCACAAAACCCAACAACACTGTAAGATGAGAAAACACCACATGTTTACAATCTGTATTAACTACACGAGAAAGAACCCTAAAACTACAAATTCATTAAATTCAAGTGAGTTTAAACGGCTCATCATATTCTCACCTGAGGACTGAGGCCTGAAGGTAACCAGCTGCTCTTTTCCACTGTGAATATCTGTCACTTTACACTTGAACAGCTCATAATTGTTGGACTGACCAAGATGCAGAATTGTAAATGTCACAGTGGCTGAACAACGAGAGTGTTTGTTGTTTTTATTCACGTCTTTACCCTTAAACAGCCACTGCACTTTGTGTCTACACCGATCATATGTCGACACAGAGCAGGTTAACGTCACCTTATCAGTGTCCTCATGTTCAGTGACTGGTGAAGATGGAAATATTGTGAGAGAAAGACAACAAGAGTAATTTCATCACTGAAATCATAATTATTGTAATGTTTCAGTATGTTGTTTTAAAGGGAAACTCTGGTATTTTTAAACCTGGACCCTATTTTTCAAATTTTGGGGTCTAAATGACTAAACAGTCTGTCTCTGCAGGGATCCTTTCCATAATGTTGACAGACACTTAGAATAACAGTCTGAGTCTGAGTTGGTGGATGGACTTTTCATGGGCGCAATTGCCCCAAAGGATAACGTTGCAGCCATTGCAGCCTGTTCTCAGCTGGCGGCGGAGGCGATCTACTGGACCAGTTCTAAAACTTTTGGTAAGTATTAGTCATTTAGACCCCAGAACGGCCCAGGTTTAAAAATACCGGAGTTTACCTTTAAAAAGACATTTTCATTAAATACTCACTGTTAATAAGAGAGAGATGAACCTCAACATCTTGACCATGTCTTTCTCCTGATCTGTACTGTTGACAGAAATAACGACCAACATCCTCGACTGTGACCTTCTTTATAACCAGAGAACAGTTCGCTGTAACACTCAGTCTGTCTGATTTAGCTTTGGCTTTTGCGCCAATCTGCCCAAGTGCAATCAGCTCTACTGCTGCTGTGTTTCCTGAACCACTGAAGGTCCAGGTAGTACTGTCACATTTGTCCTGATCACGTATCACATTTTCACAAGGCAAAGTCACTTCATCTCCAACTCTGACAGTTAAAGAGAAATATTGTCCTGTTACTGCTGTGGAGGAAATGAGAGAATATTATGAAAAGTGTGTTGTGTTTGATGGATAATAACAAATGTTCTGTGTTAAACTTTAAATATTGTCTTACCTGTAAACTGAAGCAGCAGCATCAGAAATAAAGACACTTTAATCCATCTGAATTCAGCCATCGTGCTTGAGCCTTCTCTCTGTCCCTTCTCAGCTACCGACTGTCAGAGTCTCTGAGTCTACTTCCTGTGATGAGTTACGTGTCACTTCCTTATTGTGGCGGTCTACTTTTGGTCTCTTTTGTAAATTGCTCAATTTTGGCTGGCGGATGCTCAACCTACATAATCTTTTATGTGGTCATAACACTCTCAACCACATTAATTTACCCCAGAATAAACAGTAGATTACTAATCCATCAGCATTAATTATTAATTACCAACAGTAAAGAGGTCAGGGATCAGATGTCACAGCGGCCTGTAAAGGATCCTGTGGAGAAAAGCTGAGGAGGAAAGTAGAGGGAATTTTGGCTTTTTTAAACTGGTCCAGTAAATTCTTAATAACCTCTTTCTTGGAATTACATTTTTACATTTCTGCATATTTGTTGAAATGATTTGCTTGCCTGTAATTTATAGTTTGACAGAAAGACAAATTGCACTGATGTGAAGAAGGCTAAGTAACACATTTACTGAAACTAATTCAAAGTGTGTCCATTGAAATTGTCAGTTTCCTATAATTAGTACCAAATGGCATTTAGTCCTTTCCAGGAACCTTCGTAAGAACTTACAGCTATCCCTCTCGTTTTTGGGAAGTTAATAGGAAGCTATTGTTAAGGTGGGAGCAGGGAGAGGACCCAAGCGCAGACAGATGCAGAGGCAGACAGGCGTGGTTCACAAGTTTTATTTAAGCTTACTTGCAGGCAAACAGACAGTGTGACAGGAAACGAGTACTGGCCGCTTCTGGACACAGGAGCACAAAGAAGATATCCAAACAGGAACAAGAAAATCAAGCAGAAGGCAAAAGCGCACACAGGACACAATGAGCCAACCTAGAACAAAGGACAGGGACTGGTATAAATAAGGACGAGACTAACGAGGTAATCAGGGCCAGGAGTGAAGAAGGGAGCAGGTGACGCTAATCAATACATGTGAGGGCAGGAACAAACAGGAAACAAGACAGACAAGACTTCAAAATAAAACAGTAACCTGACAAGGTGGCAGAACGTAACAGCAAAAAGAGTTTGTAATGATGATGATCTAAAGATGTGTTTTTCTGTTAGGAGTTTGGTTGGTGCTGCATTGACACCATCTGCAGCAGTTTAATAGATGATCAGACAGCTGTCCAAGTCATATTTATGCTTGACAGAAGGGGTGAACAGTAGTCCTGTCATAGACACCTATGCCGTAGGTTTTGACTTATAGTCCAGTGTTGCAAAGCGGCACTACAGTCGAAGGCTGAGAAAAGCTCAACTTTATGCAAACATCCTCTGGTGCAATGTTAGCGACAACCAGACGCTTGTTTTGATTCCCAAAGAAACGGAAGCACAGAGTTGTTTCCAGTGCCTTCATTGTCATTATTGTATTAATTATTAACAGTCCACAACGTGTAATGCATTAAAAAAAAAGAGTTGGAGTAGAGTATGTAGATTAACATACCAACAGAGCTACAAATTCATCTAAAATAAAAACAAACTAAAACAAGCAACAAAGAACATATGGAAACCACAATGACCAAATGTATGAAGCCAGTGTGCCAGTGGTTAGTGACAGTTCCTCATTCTGTTGCACAGTTACTGTCTTTGCAGCAATATGAGACCTGTAATTTTCCTTTCATGTTCCTTCTGCAAAAAGAAGACTGGGGCCACTTCTCATTTATCTATGATGCTTTGTACAGACATATTAATGGTCTCCAGAGGATGAATCCTACTGTGGTGATCCCAACTTTTCCTGTGGCACCATCATGAATTTGACGCTGTGATTTTTATTGCAAAATCTAGGCAACTACTGGATAAATTGTCATGAAATTTGGTTCAGACATCCATGTTCTTTTCGGTTTTGTCAAACCAGAACTGAACAACAGGTACTACATTTCAGTAAGGAAGTGTCGGCGGTTATTGAGCTGTTTGTTCATTACTGCAGATTTCCTTTGTGCAAGATGTTGTTTTTCCCCTCTTTGAAATTTTCAACCGTCAGTTTAAGTTAAATCTCAAAAACTGTATTTCCAGGATGTACATACATATTTATATATTTTATAGTGCACAAATTCAGAAACCAAGAATGCAAAATCTATATTAAAACTGCTCAAATTAATTGAGCTTAATTCCGATCTCAAAAATTCAAAGAATCTGGTTGCTCAAATTTTTCTCAAATTCAGACACTTGAAATTGACGAATGAGTTTAAGAGATTAGATATAAATTCAATAAAAATACTTACATAAAATTATTTATTTATATAAAATATAAAGGGATACAAATTCAGATATATGGTTTTCAAAGTGATATTTCAGTGATGTAATTTAACTGGTGATTAAATTATATTTCCCAATTAAATATTCAGTTTCTCATAAGATTCCAATCATTATGGTCATTATTGGCTTCCATAGCATTGATTAAAGCCACGTTTATACATCAATATCAGTGTTTTAGTGTCTCACTTGTCTGAATTTCCAGTTGACTATATTGACTAAAAATATGCAAAAAAGATTGATTTACACGAGAGAAGAAACTGAACTGAAGGGTCCTTGTTGTCTAAAAATGTTTTATCTTATATCAGTCTGCAAAAAAAAAATATCACCATCCAGGATAAAGCGGACAGCTCAGGAGAGGAAAACAAGTTGGTCCTATAAAGAACATGTGATACTCATCTTTCATATCTCTAGCCAAACTACATTCACCAAAATGCTAATTTAGTGACAGCAACTCTTTTTATATTCAAAACTTATCAGATGGGTATCTCCAAAAAGAAATGTAGGGTTTTTAGTCCCCCCCCCCAATCTTCCCTTGGTGCCCGTTCGTGTCAAATATATGTATATATTGTTTTACAATTTTCTCACCATTAACCTGTTTTAAAAAAATAACTAAATGAAATCTAAACTCTGGAGGACATGTTTTATAACCATATCTTGTTGTTTTTGTCTGTAACACGGTAACTTGTCTTAGCTTGTAATGAACACAAAAGCAACATATAATAGGGGTAACCAATTTTAATTTTTAATTTAGATATGAAAGGCTTCATAAAATAACATTTTTTTCCCCCAATTGTGGCATGGAGGTGTGTTGTTAAGCATATTCTCATAACTGGAATGAAATCATCAAAACACTGCAATAAAACAGGCAGTTTCTGCTACAGCAATACAATTTTCCTTTTATGTGACGTCACAGAAGTCAAGAAACAAGATCCAGCAGCTGCCTGCATCCACAGAGAGCATGAAAATAAAACAAACACATGTGTGGTGCATACTGTAATCATCCTTCCCAAATTCAACACATACTGTACTCTTGGTATAGGCTTTAACTAGCTTTAAAGTATCTTAAAGAAATGAGAAGGTAAAGAAAGAGATATGTGAAATGAAGATGTGTGAAAACAAGTCCTCTTTAAAAAACAACATACAGACACAAGTAAGACTGCGTCCACATGAAGCCGTACAACTTTTAAAACAGAGTTAAAGTGTAAAAGCAATGTACACTAATGTTTTCGTGTCATTTTGGTAAAGATCTGCGTTCACACTGAACAACAGGAGAAAGGCGTAATCTCTTCATCCTCTTTTCATTCAGCAAACAAATAACCTGTCATCACAGCCAACATCTGGTGAAGAGTCTCAGCTCCTTCAACCTCTTTCCCGTCCCCTCCTGCTCTCTGTGATCGCCTATATTGTCTTTTAATACAGCCGAATTCACCATGTATACGTTTATCTATTTCTGTTGCCAGATAATGGAACGAGCATATAATAAAGATTTGATCGCGGCTCATTAATACATGCTACACAGCAGTCACTCCCAGGCTGCTGCTCTCTGGTGAAGATCAAGTCATTATTTTATGATTAGAAGGCTACAACCAATGACATTTTCATTAGTGATGAATCTATTGCTTCATATCATTCTATAAAATGCCAGAAAAGTGTTTAAAATGCATCTTACAGTTATGTTGAAACGTCTTGTTTTGTCCTACAAACTTTCAGTTTACAATGGACTTGGTAAATAGACTTTAACGGTCCCAAAGCGCGTTTAGTGTCCTGCCCAAGGACACTTCGACATGTGGACAGGAGGAGCCGGAGATCGAACCACCAACCCTGGGTTTAATGGACGACACGCTCTACCTCCTGAGTGACAGCCTCTCTGACAGAAAAAGGGTCAGGAAATCCTCACATTTTAGCTGGAACCAGCAAATGTTTGGCTGTTTTTTTGCTTGGACAACAACTCAAAACAATTATCAACATAGTTGCAGATTATTTTTCTGGCATTCGACTAATTACTTAAAGGGAAACTGGGATTTTTAAACCTGGGCCATATGTTTTTACAAATGTTGGGTCTAAATGACTAATATTTACCAAAAGTGTTAGATTTGGAAGCAAAAGTTTTGGAATTGGTCAAGTAGGTCGCCTCCGCTGGCACCCGCGATCCTTTATTCTTCCTGCAACAACTCAACCCCTCGCGAGATTTCAGAGTGAGACTTTCTGTTTCTGGTTAAACATAAAGAATCTTACTCTTTAACAAACGTTGTTGTCTGTCTGATCCTGTCAGTGACAAAAACAAGCACTTTTAGTGGACGGACTTTTCATGGGCGCAATTGCCCCGAAGGATTGTGTTCATGGATGCCGGCAGAGGCGATCTACTTGCCAAATTCCAAAACTTTTTGTAACTATTAGTCACACAAACATTTGTAAACATAGGGCCCAGGTTTAAAAATACAGGCGTTTCCCTTTAATCGACTAACTCTAATCATGACCTGACCAAAACTCTTCTGGGTGCAGCTGTGTTGGCGATCGCCGATATTGACATTCAAAATAACTGATCACAGAGGAGATTAGAAGTGACAGAAGATTGTCTTCTTGATCTTGGCTTGATTTCTTGGCTGTTTCAGTGTTTGCAGCGTGTACGGGGGAAGGCTGACCGTGACTGTGCAGGTACAGCCTCCCCCCCGTACACGCTGAAACACAAAGCCCACATTTTTAAGATTTACCCACCATTCTGGAAAAGCTTTGTTTCTGGGTGTGGTGAAAAAATTGCCGGCTTAAGTGTGGACGAGACGGCCGAAACAGAAGAAAAAAAGTTTTAAATTTAGCCGGCTTAATGTGAACATATCCTCAAAAGTCAAGTGTAATACAGTTAAAAAAAAACAGAAGAAGCACTCGGTCTGGATGCTGGATGCCGGCTTTCTGCAGCAGCTCGCTGTGAGACTTTTCACACTGCCGTCTTCTCTTTAGTTCGCTGAGGCTTCCAAACAGTCTCACAGTCCCTGATTCGACTCTCGGCTTTCCACCGGCTGGACCCGTGTTCCGGGGGGAAGGGGAAAAGAACTTCAGCCACCAGCTAGCTGGTAGGCTCCGATTCTGGTAGGCTCGGATTCGTCCGCTGTCTGCGCCATTTTGAAAGGTTAGCAGCCAGAATCCATCTGGAAAGTCCTCTCATGTGTTTTAAGGGGCTTGTCAGACTTTGGAACTACAAAATGAGGTTTCCTGCCCTTCCCAACTTTAGTTTTCAGTGCAAATCAGTAAGAAAAGTCTTTCTTTTGTCCGCTTTCGTGCGTCACTGAGCTCTAACAAAGTGCCTCAGTTTCCAGGAGACTTTTTTTTTTTTTGGGAAAAAACCTCAGTAACAAAACTAGAATCTCCGTTAAAATAACAATGAAAAATATACACAAATATATGTTTACAATATATTATGTACATTTACACAGTCTTTAAAAAGTTTTTTTTTTCGCAAAGTGTCCACAAAGAAAGCGGCGTTGTCGCCATTACATAATGTAAACATGAGACGCCGGTCGAGTTGCTGCTGGAGACGACCTCAAACCTGCTACTTAAACACTTAGCTTGCTCACAAATCCAATCACAAAAACATATTATTTTCTCTTTCCTCTGCCAGCGACATGGCAGAAAATATTTGACGTACGCAGCAGGTCAGTCAGATCTCCAGCAACAATAAGACATCTCCACAATGTTCACTAATGCAGGCAGCATGTTGAATTATGGGAAATTGTACTACAGTTAATAAAAACTCCCTCTATTGTATTGCAGTGTGTTAAAGGCCAAACTCAATTTACCTCACTACTAATTTTCCAATTGTTGGCATTCAGCGTAAATCCGTAATTCCACTGCGGTCATGATTTATCCGGAACCTTCAGCAGCGACTTTAAGTGAACAGTCATTTGCTCTCGGCTTTGGTTGCTCTGCTGAGGCTCGTTTTCTCCGACCCAGTGGCTGGGCGGTTTAGGTAAGACACTTGGTGAGGGCGGCTCACTGAACTTCGCTCCAGCGTAGACCTTCTCGCCGTCTTTGAGGTATTCAGGCGCGGCTTCAGCGGGCGGTGTGTTCGCAATCTTCAGGTTGTTGGAGGCGTGGAGGGGTTTTTTCTGCTCTCGGAGTGGAGGCCGGTGGAGCGAGAAGGGCTTATTTGGGCTGCTGTGATCTTTCTTCTTCGTGGGGTGAGAAGCACCCGGGCTCTGGCCCTGTTTGGGCTTGTGGCTCCGTGGGTTCATGTTCTGGGCGATTTGATCGTGTCTGAGCAGGTTGCGGGCAGGTTGGCTGCCAGGCTGCATGGCCCCTCGCTCCAATCTGCCACCTTTGGATTTCAGCAGCTAAGAAACAGAAACAAGCTCTTATTAATCCAGTTATAATACAATATAATGATTCTGTTACTGGACAAATCAACATCTTCACGTTGAGCATTCAACAAGACCTACATACAGAAAACCAAACGATGGAGACAAAACAAAAAAGATTTGTTGGAAGAAGAAATGATGGACGACGCTTGCTGATGATGTGTCTCTGCTCTCATATACTTTCCTACCCATATATTAACATAATGTGAGGATGGTGGTAGGTCTTTACTGTGAAGGCACCTCAGGGAGTCTCGCTGATGTAAACATTACTACATCGTTATTACTGAAGCCTTTTGATTAGGTCTCTGATAAGCGATGGTGAAGGAGAACTTATGTTAGAACATATAAATAACTAACTTTTAGCAGCTGGAACAAGAAAAGTGTGTAGGAGCTATATAGTTCAGCAGTTTGGTTTTGATTTGTGAACAAAAAGAGGACAACCACACACAGGTGAGGTGGTTAGACAAAGACATCTATAAGCGGAAGCAGTTTGGGCAAACCTCAAACTTTTACCACGCTTACATCAATCCTCATTTCCTCTCTTTTTACCTGCTGCCAACATACAGACAGAGTTATATTCTATTAAAAATCTGTTTACATCAAGTTCCAAGGGAGTCTTTTTTCCAATCATTATCAACCATGTATTGCAGAGGAGATGTCAAAGCACGACTGTTAAATTAACAAGGTTTAAAAAGACAATAACCTGCAATAATGTAATAAAGTTGAAAACAATTCCTACAACATAAAACACATTTTGACTGCGCTGTTTACGTCAGCTTCCTCTCCTTTTTTTAATTCACAGATCAGCCTAGTGTCAGCAATGCACAACCTGTGGCCTTCATCACCCTGAAGCTGTCTGTAGAAAGAGGAAGAGACTTGTTCACCACACGTCTACTTTCGATTCTTCACAACAAGGATTAGTAACTGCGTCATTGCACTACAGAGGTTTTAATCACGGTTCAATACACCTTATTACAATACATGAACACTTTCTATGTTTAACAGACTTCCCTGCCCTTTTATGAGGCCTCATGAGTACATAGCTTCAAAAAAAACATGCTGTTATTATTGTAAACAGGGCTGCAACTAACTTTTATTTTCAACTGCTGTTGTTATTCTGTGTTAGAAGAATAAGTGTTTGGTCAGAAAGTGAAAAATGACCATTGACCATTTCACAGAGATGTTCCAGTGTCTGGTTTTGTCCCACCAACACTCCCAAACTCACAAATATTCAATGTACTATCATAAAGAACTACTAAAACCGGCAAATACTCACATTTGAGAAGTCAAGTTTAGGCACTTTTGCTTAAAAATGATATAATCGATTACCAAAACAGTTGCCAACTGAATTTTCTGTGATTGACTAATCAATTAATGGACTGATCTTTCAGCTCTGAATTTAAGATATGTGAAGAAGAGAGGGTGCTTTCAGGAGAGAACATGTGTAAATACATTTTGGGATTACATTAGATAGATTATGGTAATAACGGAGGTGATTTTACTGATCAAAAACAAAAACTGGATGTCATATCAGGTTTAAACAGCCTTTTGTTTATCTCACTAGTCGCTGCTAACTGGGTGGTAAACAGTGTTCGTCAATTAGCAGAACTGCAGCAGCGCAGATAACAATAAACCAGGAAGTTACCTCTTTCTTGGCTCCCTGTTTGAGCTGGTGGAGGGCCAGTGCAGGCGGTGTACCGGCAGGGAGCTCGGTACCGGGCTGAGCTGCGGGTTTGTTAGCCGATGGAGCAGTCAGAGTGTTGTTGTTGTGGTCCGACAGGCGGATGTTGGGGCCGTTTCTCGGGGGTTTCTGGTGATGCAGCGGCGCCGTCGACCGCAGCTTCCTCCCTCCTTTCTTCAGCAGCGCCTGCCTCGTTTTGTTGCCCGTGTTCACCCCATCGCCGCTGGAAATAAACGATATCGGGTTGTTGTTTTCGACGTTGCCGATGCTGGCTTCACCGCTGTGAGCCGGAGATCCGTCCAACATTTCTCTGAAGTGGCGAAAACATAAACAAGCTGTGAAATTCCTCCGCAGCTAAACTGGTTTAGCTAACAACGTCACAAGCTAACAGTTAGCTAGCTACGCTTCTTCTTCGCGAGTGGATAATACACTTTCTTATCCAAGTTGCTCTCATGCAGAAATAATTCCTTAACGAATATAACGTTATATTGTCGTCTCAAAAGTTTTAATTATGTCTGCTGCTAAAATAAAACATCGACGGATGCCTCCTTGTCCCGAGATGGCGACGGTGCTAGTCAGCTTGTTAAAGCAGAAGTAACGAATTAGCACGAATGTTAAGTTAGCCGAAATATAACATGTAACTTCCGGTGATGTTTTTCAAAATAAGACCGATTATTGCCGACTGGTACAGAGATGCATTGCTGACAGCGGAATATGCAGTACACGGAAATTTCTGTTCGCACAAGGAACATTATCTTATCAGATTAATAGGGATATACCAATATTAAAACAGTGGAATAAATAAATAATAAGTGCCGTGTTTTACAGCAATAAAGGGTAAAAGATGTCTCCTATCTAGGCAAGTTAATTTTTCCAACAATAATAACTTTTCAAAGATCCACTGCATGTTTCTAGTACTTTCTTGTTAAAAATGTAATAACTCCTTTTAAGTATCTATCTTTTTCCCCTGAGTTGTGGAATAAGTATTCAGGTCATTAGTAATACCACAATGTAAAAATACTTTGTTTCCATTAAGTCAAGTCCTGCATTCAAATGTGGGCACAAAATGTCAGTGTTATTTCATAGCATATTAAACTGTTATCATATTATTGGATCATTATTACTGATACATGCATAAGCACCAATGTTGTAGCTGGTACTCTGTAGTAATTTGATCTGTGGCAATGCATTGACATTTTTAATGCAAATGTGAATTAGCAAAATAACTTAAACAAAATAATAGATGTCATAAATGTAGTGGAGTAAAACGCACAACGTAGCATAAAATACAAGTACCTCGTATTTGTGCTTAATTATTGTACTTGCGTATGTATTTCGTTACTTTCCATCGCTGGTTACTGCAGCATATTGATACACTATTATTTTCTAGACAAACTCTCAAACTTCCGGTAGTATTCTATTTAGCTTGACGTATTTCCGCTTCCGGACAGTGTTTCCAGTAAGGGGCGTTTTTCGCACACGTTATTCTTTGTTCCTTTTCCGGCAAACACAAGTCCAAAGTCTCGGTCCTGGTGATTGTCCTCCAGTTTTCACACTAAACCAGCTGATTTTTTTTTTTTTTACTTTGTTGGTCTGGAAACTGATTTATAAACATGAATTAAAACACACATTTTAACCCATAAACTGTATGTTTTAACCCAACAATGTAATATAATATTTTATTAATCATATATTTGAGTGACCAGCTTGTTACACAATAGTAAGCCCATGTCATGGAAAACTGCACTGTGTCTCCAAATGAGCCTCTGCTGTGCACTCTGTGCTTTGGATGAAGCTATATAATATAATATAATATAATATAATATAGTATTATGAGTTCTGACAGGGAATAATAACAATAATAATAATAATAATAATAATAATAATAATAATAAAAATGAATATTTTTGGGTCTTGGATTGTTGGTCGGACAAAACAAACAATTTCAAGACTTTAACTCGGCTATTTTAGCTCTAACTATTTTCTAAATGATTAATTGGTTAATTCAAAAAAACTATCAACAGATAAATCAATAATGAAAAAAATAAAGATAAAGATATTTTCCTTGTGTATGAAATGCTCTACATAAATAATGTTAGCCTTGCTAAATTATAACTTGTGAGTGTTGGTGCTGTTTTGTAATAAATGAGCACATATGAAGAAATACATATCCACAGACGGTGAACACGGTTTGGAATCACACAGTTTTACTGTAGAAAATGTGATGCACAGTTGACCACTTTTTGTTCACAAAAGACCTCCAAACTCACCTTCATAACATTCAGTAAAACGCACGTCTCTGTGCGTACGGTACCTCAGCTACGTCTACACCTCATCCCTCTTTACAGAACCTGTTCAACAAATACTGACAATAAATTGTTGGGCTGGTACATTTTTTTCTTTCATACAATACATCTTGTAAGTGCACAAAAGTCTGAAAAACTATTAATAACGAGTGAAAAAAAACACAGGCGCTTGAATCCACTACATAATAGGCTGCTAATTAAAAAGAGAACCAAGAAACTTAAAGGCAAATCTGAAACTCACATGGGAGGACATGTTAAAGGTTTGTTCCAGTACAAAAAATAGATATATAAACAATATACAAATACAACATAAACATCGAAATATTCATCCCTGTGAGTGCAGTACATATCGTTTGTCACCATGACTGTAGAAGGCAAATCAAAGAGACATCGAGGGTCCTGGAGGTGGTTCTTTATCTGGAGGCAGCGTCAGGGTTCAGGGCTGCGCCTCGGCTTCGGGGTCGTCGTAGATGTAGCTGCCGACACCTCCAGTGTTTACGCCTGAGAGAGGGCAGAACACGGCCTTTACCTTTAAAGGGTCACTTCACACAAATAACAAAACATCTCTTTGTATCCAGCCATGCAGATATTTGTGACTCTCTGTGAGGAAGTTTTGTAGCATCATCAGCAGCGTGTCTTTTGAGAAACAAGGCTAATCTACAGACCTCAGTGGGAGCTGTTTTCATTGGAACTACTTTCTATGGATGAAATAGTCCCCTGTGAAAGCTCGACGGTGTGTTTTATTACTGTTAAACACTGTTTTTTATCACTTACAGTGTGATTATCCACAGGGACAGAACTTCATGCACGATGGCAGAAGTTTCAAATATGAATACTTCATGTAGATAGTAACACTAGAGGTCACTGAGTATATATTGTGTATGTGATTTGGCTGGACTGTTCTTTTAAAACAAAGCACAACGGCTTTGCTGCTGCAAAGGCTGATGGGAAACATGGGATAGAACACATTACTGCTTGTAGATGAACAGCTTAATAGATTTACATAATGGAATAAGTAACTGGATTAATTAGAAAAAGAAAGAAATTAGAAGGTCAATATCCCAAAAATCAGTATAACCCTTCCCGTCTATCATTCCTGCTGCTGCTTATGATTCATAATAAGCAGATTATTCAATGACGTGAACATAGTAGGTAAGATTTATTAATCTAATGTACTTCAGACTCTGTAATTGTAGACCTAAACCTGAAAACATACACAAAGGTGTTTTGTCATTTTGGAGAGGTCTGTCCTGTGTGCAGAGTTAACCTGCACATCTACTGTATGTTTTTCATTAAGGAGTGGCTTTGTGGCTTTGTTTGGGCAGCATGAGAGCGCGAGTCTATTAAAAGAATATTAAATCGAGAGCACAAATCTTTTTTTTTCTCCCAGGCTCCGTGCATTCGGCTTTTCCTGCTTTCTTCTTATACAGCAGCCTTCCCGCGTGCTCGCAGAAGATTAATCCACAGCGACAACTACAGTGTGGGAGAGAATGGAAACTCTCGCACTTGTCTCGACTTGTGCAAGTATGTAGATATTCATTGTTTGCGTCCACACACTCACACAAAGGAGAGGGCTGCAGCAAACATGCTGAGAGCTTAAGCTTGAGGCATCGCTGGGTCCTTTTGTAAGTAGAGCCACAGTTTAACCTACAAAAATGTTAAGTTAACCAGAGGCCCCAAGGCTAATGCCATAGTTAACTGTGAATTATGGTATCAGCGAGAGCACTAAGTACATAATAATAGTTTCCTCCTCTCTTCATGTACCTCTTGCCCTTTTAAACGAGCTTCAATGTGACACATGAAGGCCACAAAAACAGTGGTTATTTGCCTTCACACACCCAGGTTTGAGTCAACCAATATGGCTGCCTCAGATAAATATTTGCAGATCTAAAATGACCTTCTGCAGACTGTTGTTTGGGGACATGCTGGTTTGTGAGGCATTGTTTCAAGGACAGTCTCTGTCTAAGCCCACCTGCGCTGCACTAAGTGTTTCTGACTTCATACCTTTGGGCCCAAACAGCACAGCGTAGCACGGTTTGTGGCAGTATGGCTGTCCATCATGCTGCAACAGAAAGAAAAGAATTCCTTCTTACGGGGGACTTGTGTTGTCATGTCTGAAAAGCTTCATTTTTAAAGTATTTTTTATGTGATTAAAAATACAGCATCCAGCTTTAAGAGTGCGGCATCGCTGTGTCTCTCACCTCTGCGTGGCTGCCGGGAGTCAGAGTCTTACTGCACCTCTCGCAGCGCAGACAGGGCCGGTGCCAGTTCTTCCCGAGAGACGACACCTTCTCAGCTGCACACACACACACACACATGCACCACCATGGAGATTGTCACCATGGCAACCAGCCCCCTTAGTCACTTAGACACATTCCAGCTCTCATATAATACATGCAAACAGAGAGATATGATGAAGACACCAATCTGCTCACCGAAATACACGGTCTTGTTGCACCTGGGGCAGATGTTGGGTCCTCCAGAGAAAGACGAGAAGCTTGCAGCTGAAAGAGTCACATTGAATTGGAATAATGGATTATTGGCTGTGGGGTAATTGCAGCTTCCTAGCGGCAATAAGTGAACATTAGTATTCTGACAGATTTGCATCTTTTTCAGGGGAATCAACTTGTGTTTTATCATCCTTCTCCCTATTTTTATCCCTTTACATCTTTATCTGCATCAGCCCTATGCATTCCTATTCTTATCCTCAGGTTTTACTGACAATTTGATATATTTTCTTCCTCTGTGAGTTTCTCCTTTTGTCATCTTGATTTTCCTCTGTTTTTCTCTATAAGCTGCCCCTCATATCTTCATCTATGCAACTAAAGTGAGTTAAACTAAACCTAATCCCTCCAGCTATTCTAGCAGAGACTGAATTTTTCTTCCCAACAAATGACAGTTTTTCTATTTTTGCTCCAGATATTTCTCACCCTTCACTGGTCCTCGCGCGGGGGCTTTTTTCTCCCCCTCTGGTTTGGCATCTGTTTCCATGGAAACAGCAGCAGGGGCTTCATTGGCAGGATTCTCGTACACATAGGAACCAGCTCCGCCGATGTTCACGCCTAGAACACACGCAAACGTTGCCTTTAAAAACCTACAAAGAAATGACCAATACAGAGTTGTTCCAAAGTATAAACAGGAAGAAACGGCACCTTTTGGTCCAAAGAGGGCGGCGTAGCAGGGCTTGTGGCAGTAAGGCGTCCCATCATGCTGCAAAATACAAGAGGAAGGGAGAGTAAGCAGAGGCGTCTCTGAGTGGAACTAAAGGTCCAGTTTCTCACTGTTCTGAATCAGAGTGGAAAAGTTTAGTTAAACACATTTTTTATCTTTAGTCTGTTTGGATTATTCACAGAAGTTTATAAGACTTGTCTGCTCCCTGTTATTTTCTCTGTTCACAGCAATTTATATATACGCATGACAAAAGAGCTAAATATGAGCATCAGTCCATTCTGTGGTCTGTTTACTGTCACTTAATTTTGTTATTTTCTTTGGAAGAATGTGGCACACCGCTCTCTTTTTTTGCTAACTGTGTCGTTTAAAGCAGAGTTGTCTTTTCCAGGAAAATGTCCTCAGCTTGACACACGCATGACCCCTTTCAGACATAAAATATGCAACACTGCTGGCTTCATCTAAAGTAATTTGTCATTCAGACACGCCTAAGGAACTGCTTCACGCTTTTCAGTCGAATCGATCCATCTGTCTACACAGGCTGCGCTGGAAGTGTTCAGTACATATACGAGCCAATCTCTGACACCGAATCCTTAAACTGAACTGACTACACAGAATCACCATTGTCACTGACTGAATCAGTAGATTTTAGCAGTGGAGCTCCTTGCTGGTGACTGAGAGCGCCGTTGTCAGCTCGGCTGTGATTCACAGCACGTTACTTCCTCGTTAAAAGCTTATTAAAAGATCGCGAAAGCCACAGAAACATTCAGAATCTGACAAATCCGGCTAGTTTTGTACTGAACTGAACGTAACAGCTCGGACCACAACTTAAAGTAGGCTACTACTGACCTGAAGACAGTCAGAGTCAGCGCTGGAAGAACTACTTCAGATTATATTAAACTATGAAAAAGAAACCCTCAGATGTCTCAGTGCAGCTATTTGGTGCCACGTGGCTCCAAAGATGAATACACTGTTCCCGAATACGCTTGGTGTGAACAGATCCTCAAACTAATGCAGACAATTGAACTGTTTTGGCCTTTGACAGAGAAAGTTACCTCAACAGGAAGTACATGCGGTTTCCTTGTGGTCAGACACGTACAATCATTGTACAATACTTTGCTGCAGGCTTCCCGGGTGGTTAGAAAGTCAATGGAGTGACTGTACAAATCTGACCACAAGGAAACCACAAGTACTTCCTGTTGAGGTTTTTGTTCTCTTTTTCAGAGTTATATCTCCGCCTTGGTTTTAGATTGCATTCACACCAAGTGTATTTGAAACAGCCTGTGACTACAAGTAGTTTAACTCTATAGGTGATTAATCACAAATGTTATTAGGACATTTGGTCTTGTTCACCAGGCAGAGCCTTCCCCTTCTGTTAGGATCTATTCCTAACAGATGATTTCTCTCATCTCAGTTTATTTTAAAGTGAGATAAAAGCACTTAAAAATGGCAATCCTGGGCCACTACATATTTAAGATGACCAAAAATGTGGGAGTGATATGCTAACTTCAAACATATTCCAACGTTACATCTTAAAATGTGAAATATACTCTATCAACTCTCCTTCCGTTCACTTCCTCTTACCTCAGCGTGGCCTCCTGGGTTCAGCGTCTTGCTGCAGCGCTCACATTTCAGACAGAACTTGTGCCAGTCTTTCCCCAAAGATGACACCTTCTCCGCTGTGAAAACAAAACAGACAGAGATGAGGAATTTAAAAATGTAACCTGCGTTGTAAAGCTACAGTCTAACATGCTCATGTTTAGGGTGTTTATGGGACATTAACCTGTTCAAAACAGGCATAAAGATCCTGCTAAGATGAATGGGCCATGTTCTCAGTCCTGGGTAACCAGATGATAATGAGGTAGACCAATAAATAAATAAATGTATGGAATCAGATTTACATTCACTACATTTATTTGATAACGTTTAGTTACTTTTCAGATTCAGATCAATAATACAAAATATAATGAACAAATAAATGTACTATTGTAGGTTAAGAGAAGAAGCAATTTCTAAAATAATAGAAAATAGCTCCACCTTTAGCAGCTGCAACATTAACATGATACACACATTAATGCATCAACAATTATAGTCCAATACTTTTACTTTAGCTGCTTTAAGTAAAGGTTGATGCTAATGCTTTTGTATGCAGGACTTGTAACAGAGTATTTCTACACTGTGCTATTTCTACTTTTACTTATGTAGAAAGATCTGAGTACTTCTTCCACCACTGCCCGTGGCACACACAGAAACCATGTTTTTGATTCCAGTATTTATGTAACTATGAACTAAAATAAAAGGCTCTCCCCTTCAGCAAAAAGAAAAACTACATACCCCTCCCGCTTCACCGACCGCTGCCCTAATCATTTTTGTACAGTCCCTTAAAAAAGCCTTTGTTCAAGCTACTCAACAGCTTCAGTCACAGAGTCTGTTGCAGGAAGGACAGAAGGACGGACAGAGGGACAGAGAGGTTCACTGACAGCCATTTATCTGTTTGTCCTCCTCCCAGAATATCCCTGCAGATACACTGAGGCCCTGATACCACATGACACTTCCTGTTTACACTCACTGCCCAGCCTGTCACTGTGATATATGGGACAGGAAGTCACCTTGGCACGCAGCGAGCACTTTGCCTTGATGGTGGAGGACGTGTGTGTGTGTGTGTGTGTGTGTGCGTGCATTTGTGTCTGTGTGTGTGTGTGTGTGCCTATCAAGCCATATTCTATTGTTTTTAAGAATCTACTTAGCAAGTAACGTTAACCTATTTCTTTTTTGAAGCATTGTTTTTGAGTCTGCAATTTCTAGAGCAACATCTCCATTTAAAAATAAAAAATGTCTTCATTTATGTATTTAATGATTAAACTGCATATCATTTTTCACTCATGGTCTTGTATTATTTTGACTTCTTGTCCTGTCTCCTTCTCAAAACAGATTCCTTTCAGTTTTAATTTACTTACTTTTGGCTCCTTTTCTTTCTTTTTCCTAGCTTGTCTTGCTTTTATGCATTGGTTTGTGTCTTTGTTTCCTTTTTCCCCTTTTTTATATACATTTGTTATATCAATGAAATGCTGGATATACACTTGTGTGGAAATTAATAAAACATCATAAAATGCACAAAAAAATACTCAATGGATGCTGACAACTTTAAAGCTCAAATTCCAAAAATAGATACAAAATAAATTCCCTGTGCAGCTCCAAAACAACAACTCAGACAGCCAGAGGAAACATATTTCGTGTTAATTTACTGCAGAGTTTGAAAGTATGAAAGAGAGAACAGCATGTTTGGTTGAACCTGCAGGGCGGGGTTTTGCTGCTGTTCTCAAGGGGAAAGAACAAAAAGAAAATTGATCCATATGATGCAATCAATAAATTATTTAAAACGCCATGTGGTGTAGCTCCAAAATGAAAAGAAGCTGAAAACTGATATATAAACTCACTCTTAAGCAAGATGATATCACCTTTTTTCGTCATGACTATTCTGCTTATAGTTGGGGAAAATGAACTGATCAACACAAGCGCCCAGTAACCAGAGATCAACCCACCCAAACTCATTCCACCTTCATTTAAAGGTGGACATACATGTAAATGTAAAGATGGTGATTGGTCATACACTTTCAGATAACACAGGACTGTTAATGGCTCCCTGTAATCTTATCCAAAGATAGTGAACCAATAATAGCCCAGAGCCGTTACCAGTTTGAGTCTGGGACTCCATCTCAGGCCTTATTTGACATATTTGAGATAAACTGTCACGTTCATTTCACACCCAAGTTGGATAAGATGAAAAAAAAACGCAAATTGAGGCAGATCAGACTTCAGATAATTACAGTAGGAGGGTTATTACTCCAGGATATTAGCTGTCTCTGGTGGCACATAACTGTAATATTCAGGCTCCAGCTGTACTCAGCAGTGAGTTCAGAATTGAGGTTTTGTTGTATAATTTAGCTTGAAGTTTTGTATTGTAGGGTAGAGGTGTGCCGGTATACTGGTGTTACTATATACCGCGGTGAAACACATTGCTGATAACAACACAGGCAAGAATTATCCGCATTATTATCGTCTTTACCGCAACTACCGTCGTTTTTCAGAGGGCACCATGAACATGGCACAGCGCTCCTGCCTTCATTAACTGTTTGTTTAACCACATGGGAGCGACTTTCTACAGGTCAAACAGCAGCAGAGCAGAAAGAGCAGGACACATGCAGCATACTGTGGGCAGCATACGGTGGGCATGGCTAGCTATGCTAAATTAGCTAGCTATCCTACTGAAGCAAGGCCAGTTTAGGGGTACTGAATCATAACGTTAAGTGTCAGAGGGCACACAGCATACGTGGCTGACAGAGAGGAAACCCTGTAAATAAATGGGTGTTTTTCCCCGAGACGCCATCATCTACAATACAATAGCTGAAACTAATAGTCAATTAATCAATTAGATGATTAACAGAAAGTGAATTAACAATTTTGATAACTGAATGATCGTTTAAATCATTTTTTGATTAAAAATGTCAAAAAAAAATTCTATGATAGTAAACAAGCTGTTTGAATACTTAAACTTGGGCTTTAGGAGATTGTGATGGGAATTTCTTTTTTACCATTTTGTGATATTTTAACGGATTAATCGATAATGAAAATAATCATTAGTTGCAGCCCTCTTCTATAGGGCTTTTAACTTTCATTTCACATGACACAACATACACTCATATCCATCCTTTAAGTGCAATCTGATTCAAGGCCTCTCATGCTATCACTATAATATTCCTATAATACTCTCTCTATAGTCTTATCTGCTGCCAGCACAGAGCTCGTACTAAATGTACTATGATATACTGATACAGTGTATGTTGCAACAGAACAATACATATACAGCAACATGAGTCTTTATCCATAATGCACCATTCTGACATGATAACAACTTCAATTTCACCAAAATATGTTGCAGCCTGAGATCTGAAATACTTGAAAACTTACGGTTTATCTTATTAGAAACATTAGAAACCATTTTGACTGAATAGGATGAAGAAGAATTTACCTTTTCACATGTGACTTTGAATACTTCAGTATATAATATAGGTGTGTTACCACCACATCAGTGTTCTCCATATCACCAAATTGCTTTAAAATGAGGAGATTTATAAGATAAATGATCAAAGGATATATTTTGCACAATATTCCTGGGTGCTTCTTAAAAAGTGTTTAGATGTAATTATATTACATTTATAAAATAATATAATTATTGAATAATTTGACAAAATGAACCCCCTTTTTTTCCTCAATGGGTGCACGTCATCTCAGATCCTCTATGGCTTGTAATACATCTAGTCTGGTTTAAACACAGCCTCCCTCACTGGAAACAAACATAATGCATTAAAAAACCAAAGAAGAATGAAAGAATAGCGGACTATCTCTTCATGAGATGGAAACACTCCCACCGGCCACTCAAAGCTTCGCCTCAGATAACAGTCTCGACGTTGGGCGGTTGTAAAACGCAGAATAACACGCACTTACCGAAATACACCGTCTTGTCGCATTTTGGACATTTTGACGCCATGTTCCGTGTGAACAAAGAGAAGGAGTTTCAGTCTGTCTGTCTGTCTGTCTGTCTGTCTCGCGTCTGTCTGCAGCTCCAGCGGCGCAGACACACCTCAGAGGATGGTGACGGGGGTGATGGTGATGGTGGTGGTGGTGGTGGCGATGATGGGAGAGACCCGACGCTCACATCCTCCCTTTGATTCTTCTCCCTCATTTGCATAACTCCGCCCTCATGGTGACATCATCCAGTTATCGCCCTCACATACAGTCGATATGAAATATAAAATGAAAATAAATAAACAAACATCAATCACTGTCACTGTCTTCATCAATATTGAGTTTATTTATTGATCACCTGCTGTTTGCCACTGCCACTCCTCATAGTGTATCCATGGTAACAGATGGTCCATAACAACATTTCTCTCCTATCAGAGGTGGAAAAAAATAAGAACATTTACTCAAATACTATACTTAATAAAAGTAGTCATATTTCCATTTTATGTTACTTTATTTCCTGTATATTTCTGCTCCAATACATTTTTTCAAATAAAAATTTTCTTTACTCCACTTACATAAACTACACCTATTTACTTATTTGTACATTTATCTGACAGCTGTAGTTACTTTGTAGAATGAGATTCATGCGCATAACATATGATCATCTTATAAAATATAATGCATTGTAATGGATTAAAATGCACAACATACAGTAATTAAAGTTGGATCCAACTCAACCAGCAACACAGAAAATGCTGTTTACATGTAAATGCATCATATAATAATTTAATAATATGAAATACATGATATTATAGTCATTTTACATAATGAGAGCTTTCGCTTTTGTACTAAAATTACATTTTGCTGATAATATTTTGCATTCATTTCTTTCTGGTCACTTGGGGGCAGCGGAACAAGCTATCAACTCAACTTTGTGAACTAAATTTAAATTTAAATCATTCACTTAAATGTAATCCTGTCTACAGGTGTGTGTCATTGCAGGTGCCTTTATTTTGGAAATGTGATTAATCCTAAATCCTAGCAATGTTGCCCCCCTCACCCTGCTGCATGCATTCATCAGTGTCACCCCTCAGCTCTGTTTGTTTCCTCTGTGTGGTTGTTAGGTTACGCTGCCTGACAGCACAGCTCTTCACAGGGAATGTTAAGTGATGCTCTGCAGCTCCCAAGAGACCTGCTCTGCACATTCTTGGCACCGAGATACTACAAGAGCTGACATAAGGTGGCCTTTTGTATGGAATTAAGAATAAAAATACATTGAAATTTAAATTTAGCTTTCTTTTTGAGGGCAAAAATGAAAGAGAAACTGCAATGCCCTTTTGTTACCTAAAGTTGTTGGTCTAAATGCAACAAATCACCACATTTTCCTCTTCCCTTTTCAAAATATGTGACTCAACTCAACATTGAAAGATCAATAAAAGCTGCACTGAGAGAAAACAGATTAAGCAAAAAAATTTAAACAAGTGAACAATTTAAATAGTGAATCTCCCAAACCTGGGGCCACATCACCGGGGCACCACTAACCCCGACTCTCTCTGTATTAAAGCTGGGGTAGGCAAAATCTGTGCACCCTATGCAAAACCTTCCTTGCCTCGTATCACGCCGCTAAGCCCCTCCCACCAAACCCACAACTTCGACTGGCAGCCGCAGGAGTCAGTTACCCTGCGAAACCTTATCCCTTGTAGTGCTCACTCTCCACGGTGTGAGTCCCTCCCGCCGCGACTTCTCGTTTCAAGCTGGGACGTGTTGTTTTGTGCTATACGCCGCTGTAGAAAAAGGAGGTATTGGAAATTTATCACAAGTTGCAGGATTTTCAGCCGGATTTTCCGCCATTGAATCAGGTTTTCACCGTCTGAAGGGACGTGCACGCGCGTCTGCATTTGTAGCTCCGCCAATACGAAATAACCTATGATTGGCCAAGGTCTCCCATCACGGGATGGATTTTCTGAAGCCTGAAAACAGAGTCAAAAGGAAGACAGAAGTAGAGGTTTTCTCTCAGACCATTTGAATTACAATATGCTGGATGGTTATTATGGAATTTTTGCCCATTGACGCCAAAGAAATACTGCCTACCCCACCTTTAAATGTATCAGTCAGTAATGAGTTATTAGTTTGTGGTAACTATATTAAGCACACATTTATTTAGTGAAATGCCCCACATAATTTACAATATAGATAGAAATAACAAAAGCCTTAAAAAAAAGTTTGACATTTTGGGAAATACCAGTTGAGAGTGATGTCAGTATTTTAATAACCTTTGGCAAGGTAAGTAAGGGAAAAAGTGAATTTCCCAAAATGTCAAACTTTTCCTTTAAAGCTAGATTTTAGCTCAGGGCCCCTCTACAGGACAAGGCCTCAAGATCAGATAACAATACAGGTGTTGTATCAAGGCCCCTACCATTTCAGTTTAAAATGTCCTTTAGGGTTGCATACAAACTAATTGCCACTCGTTGAACTTTGAGCTTTAACCTCCTTGCCCAAGGTGCAATTGGGTGCACTGTGTCCAACATTTTCTGTGGAGTTTTGACTATTAGTAGCACTGTGGAGCGTTTTGTTTGTATCATACGTGAGTGCACACACATGCATGACACGATACACAGTCCTTCCTCTGGTTTGACGCTATTCTGCTGATCGACAGTTGGTGGCGGTAACACGCAAAGGAATGTAGCAATGATCCAGGAAAGGCAGTGAAGAAGAACAGTGCAAGCTAGCCAACATGGATGTAAACAATGCAGGATTTAAAATGCTCAAAATATTCACTTGTGTTATGAGGAAGGAAATGCATTCAACAAGGATACACACAATGCGTTTTGGGGAGTAACACTGAATGTAAACATAACTTTTGTTTGTTTACAAGAAAAAAACTCCACAGGGCACCTTTAACTTTAACTTTGCACAACAGACTATCTGACAATGACACCCACTTTACTCAGTGATTGGCCGGATGGATGGAGGTGGGAAAGTAGGCAAGATCTGCACTTCTCTTTCTAGCACTCTTTTTTCGTCACTTTTCATGTGAACAATTGAATGCAACACCATGAATACTTTCGAGGAGAGACGATCTGAAAGTGTGCACTGTCATCCCAATTTGTACGAATCTATGACAACAGGCTTTTTGCCCAACCTTTGAGTGTGTCTATTGAGCACACACATACACACTTTTGTATGAACAAGTATGTTCAACGCTTACTGAAGCCTTTAAAATGATTCCTAACTTCAACACTAACCAATAACGTGCTTAACTTTTGATCCCTGCAGAATAATTTTCTCTCTCTCTCTTCATTTCTAAACATTTGGTTAGCACTGTCACTTCACAGCAAGAAGTTTTGAATTTCCGTTGTTTATGTTATAGTAGTCCCTCCATGGTCGCCTTGGTTTCCTTCCACCGTTTGCAAAAAATAAGGTGGACTGGAGAAACCCGTGAACAAGACTCTGACGTGTGTGAAAGAGACGGTGAGTAGTGGATTTGTGCCAGTAAAACTTTCTATTAAGTCTCCGAGGTCGACAAGTGCATGATGTATTTTTAAATGAGATAAACACATATAAACAGATTCAGCAAAGATGGAAACAGCGGCAATTTATTTCCACAGTTAGTGCACTTGGTCTTGAGCCGTCTAGGGCCTGGGAATGCACCAATCTTAAAATAAACACATCCAGATTGTGTCTCTATGTAATTTTGGCACAGACATCAACAATGACTGGATGTCTGGGATGTAGGGGTGGTCTACTCCCAAACAGCTTCTGTCTCATATCTGCCTAAAGGGCTTTTATTGCCCTTCACATTTGTCTTATCAGCATGCTGTTCAACAAATTTGTTCTATAAAGTTTGTAATATTTAAAGGTAATTTCTAGGAGACAGGGTTGGGTTTGTGGTAAATGCTGACTTTATGTTCTCAAAAGAAAGTGTCCGCCTTGTGTGGTGGAAATGATGATTTCCCTTGTGGAGAAGTGAACAAATAAAATGATGATTCAACAAACAGTTGTCTTTTGTAGATTTAATTAAGCTAAAGAATAAAGAGCACACAAATAGGGAGCAAACAGTCAATCTATTTCAGCTGAAAGGACAGAGATCATACTCAGGGCTTTGTATGATGAGTCTGACCCCAAAACAGTCACATATTTATAGTAGCAACATAACAAACAGAGGCAAGGGAGACATAATCTGTTGGACCTTAGCCTAAATCATCTCTGCATCAGTACAGGACAGACTGTTCTCCTATCACCCCTCTTAGTACACGATGTTCTTCAGAAATCAAATCTACCCAAAACACCAGTGTACTTTACGTCAGATGAAACTATCACACAGGATAATAGTAAAATACCATATAGCATAAGACACTACATAACACTCATAATGATACATTTTGCTCTGACACCTTGGTCTTCAATTGGGTTGGGATTTTCATCCCAAGATCTGTGCGGTCAAGTAAGTTGTGTTTTGTGTGTTTTGTCAAGCTGCACTAAAAGAAATGTATAAATATAAGATAAATGAAAAATAACAACCTAACAGGCTAGCAGCTCTGTGAGGTTGCACAGCAAGGCTTTGAGTGAAATGCTAACATCAGCATGCTAATCTTAGTGTGTTATCATGCTAACAATTGCTAATTAGCAGTAAACACAAAGTACAGCTGAGGTTGATGGGGATGTCATTAGTTTTGCAGATATTTGGTCATAAACTAAAGTACTGGACAAATTAAAATTTTGACATGATGTCGCTAGATGAAAAGTTAGAGAATCAAAAAAACTATTCAACATCTGGGGACCATGAATGTCATAAGAATCCATCCAATAGTTGTTGAGACATTTCGCTCAAAACAACAAATGTCAACCTGATGGTGGCGCTAGAGGAAAAGTCAGAGGATCACCTAAGTAGCATTCATCCTTAAGGCACCACGAATGTCCGTACCAATCCAAAGTGATTAAAGTGGTGGACTAACTGATCAACCGTGGAGCAACGGCGTTAGCCAGGTCAGTTGGCCGTTCCACCTCTTTGGTCCAAACTGAAATATCTCATCAACTATTGGATGGATTGCCACAAACTGACTGACTGACTTTGGTGATCCCCTGACTTCTCTTTTCACGCCAGCAGCAGGTCAAAATTTCTTAGCTGCTAGCATGACTGTAGTTCTGTTAGAATGTCAAGAACGCATTTTTAAAAGTTTGTAGTTCTATACATAAAACACGCAAACAAATATTTAGTAGAAACTCAACACATCTGGCTTTGAGAATGTTGTTAAGATACTGGACCAGGGGACCCAAGCGCAGACACAGAGAAGAGACAGGAGGGAGGTACAAGAGGGAACATTATTTCAACAATGATGCTGGAGACTAGGGCTGGCAGCAGGGAGAACCTAGGAGGAGGCTGGTGCAGGTGTTTGCTGTTTTGGGGTCCAAGGTCCACAGGACAGGAGGCTTGAGCCAGAGCAGACAGAACTGCTGGGCAGAGAGAAAGAACGTTAAACAAGGCAGAACAAACCAGCACAGGCTATGTTTGGCAAAGAGGGCTGGAAAGGCAGACTAACTAGTAGTGACTACAATCTGGCAGCGTGGAAGGGGCTGAGCAGAGTATAAGTAGACGTCTTGATTACACACTGGTTGCAGCTGGTGGGACTCTGCGCCGGCTCCAGCATACCTGTCTTCATTCACACAATCACAGACTCATACACACAGGGAGAGCGGGAGAAGCCACTCAGGGAGTGGCAGCAGGAGAGGAGGGCCCCGGAGGGGCGGTAGAGGGCGTGTAACAAATGTGATTTGTCCAACAGACACAATGACTTTATCCAGTATCTGAAAGATTATTTTTTGACATTTTGCCCTTATACTTGACAGTCAGTGTTGAGAGAGTCAGGAATCATGGGGAGAGAGACGGGTATGACATGCTACAAAGGTCCATGGCTGGTATGTGCCACATGCTTTTGAAGAAGGGACAAAAAAGCATTATGACCTTACTGCAAGGACACAGTAACTTCCTGTGCATCTTTCAACGAAACATAAATAGCTGAAGGAGAAACAGGTAATTAATTTAAAACTGAAGACATTTGGTTAACCCTCTATTTAACAAAAGATGGACAATTATATCTTTTTGAAACACTGGTTTGTTTGTCCTTGATAAAATGTCACACTCTAAATATAATAGTCGTGTTCTTATTTCACTTTAATTTCCTTCACAGCTGTAACTGGACAATACTTGCCCTTCGTTGTCAAAGATGGAGATGAGGTCACTTTGCCTTGTGAAAATGTGACATGCAACCAGACTGAATGTGAAAATACAAACTGGCTCTTGCCACTACTTGCGACTACTGAGACCTCAGCTTGATCCAAATTAGCTTTAACTCGCAACTGAGCTGAGTAATGTGACACCTATTCATGTGTTAGTTGCTGGAAGTGTTTCTATTCTGAACATGTAAGAAATGAGATGATGATATCAGAATAATTCTTGACCACAATCAACACTTCCGCTCAGTGACACTTCTGCAAACAGAAATAACCAGGATCAGATAGTAGCTGTCCGTACATGTGTGTGTGTGAATTTGAGTGTATTTATATATGCACGTGTAGATACTTGGCACACAAACACAATAAACTGAATCTTTAAGACTGCAAATACTTACTGTAACTTAAAGTATTGTAGAACTTAGTGGGCTGTCTCCCTGAACAGGTGAGTCCCCAGATACTTAGAGGTTTGTCAGACTGCTGTGACCTCTGACCTCTTTACTGTTGGTTGATTCTAATAATGTTGCCCTCAGCAGGTCACTAGATGAGAGGCAGCTGAATGTATAAAATGTGTAAGTTGGAATGTTAATTTAGTTTTTCACTCATTAGATATCTACAAGATAATGAGGAAGATGAAAATCAGATATGCTCCACCTATACTTTCAACAGTTCACAGGCTGTCACTATGAGGAGGAGACGCTTGACTCACCAGAGGAAGTAGATACTTGTAAGGCAGTATTTCAAAGAGTCTTGCGGCAGTACCTGACTCTTCCGTTGTTCAGGAAACAAAGCAGCAGACGTAAAGTTTAGCATTTTTCTCTCTTTTGCTATCCACAAGATATTAAGAGAGAAGGTAATGTCACACATCAATTCAACAACCAACAGAGGTGTGAAAACACAGAATGAAGTCAGTATGAGGAAGTGACACCTT